>CAKNXH010060610.1:179123-222194 GCA_932178445.1 Andricus quercusramuli | reverse complement strand
AGGAGCAGAAGCGGATGACGTACACGTTCCAGTAGCTTTGGGATTGGCTTCTTTAAGGAATCATGATCGAAGCTTCCGGAACCTACAACTTCTCTAATAATAATAGCAGTAGGCGTAGGGATGTGGCGACAGCATCGCCCGAGAGCTCCTGCTCTCGCAGGAAGGAGAACATACAGGAAGAACTATACAGGAAGCAGAACATACGCTCCTACTAAGAGAACATGCTGAGAAACCCCTCCATGGTAAGTTCTACGGCATCCTACGTAGAGAAGAGCTCTCGATGGGTCTGTCCACTCAACGTATCAGTGCTACGAAGCCTGAGATTGTCCTCCAAGATCTGAAGAACAAGACCATTTACGTGATTGAATTCTCGGCACCAGCCGATGGTAATATCACGGCAAAGGAGGGAGAAAAACGGGCGAAATATCAAGCACTTCTTTTCGAGCTGAGTAGGCTGTACCAAGGCTACAAAGTTCATCTTATAATTCTCATAATCGGCTGCCTTGGAGGTATGAAAGCTTCATTTATTAGCCAATTCAACAAGATTCCGGCTTGCCAGCGTCAGGCTCATTTCATCGCGAACCGGATGCAAAAGGCTGTTCTTCTGGGATCACTCCATCTGGTCCGTCAACACTGTTCCTCTTAAATTCTGAAAAGATTGGTAGCTCTAAAAAAGTATCCAGAGGTGAAACCTTCATCTCCAACTGTCTTGTCTGCCGCGTCAGGTCATCCGCGGCTACAGACCTGACTCCAAGGAACAGTGTTGCCCGATGTTATCACGCGTAAATTTCCCGCTCTTGCTTAACTTCTAGGACAGAAGGAGCAGAAGCGGATGACGTACACGTTCCAGTAGCTTTGGGATTGGTTTCTTTAAGAAATCATGATCGAAGATTCCGGAGCCTACAACTTCTCATAATAATAGTCCGTGGTCATGACAAAAAACCGGGTTCACCCGAGAAATAATTTGAACAAAAAAATAATAAGAAAGCCCTACCGAAGGTGTTCTCGCGTTGTCGTCGCGGTAGGGCTTGAGCGTTCCTCTCATGAATTTGACGGCGATGTTGGCTGTAGCATTGCTACTGACAGGGTTTCCCATGCCAGACAGGCAGAGAACGAAGAGGAAAGTGACTAAGAGGAACACCAAAACCCATAAATGGAGAGTATTTTAAAAATTTCGAAACGCTTGTCGCTACCCGAGGATCGTCGGGGTGCCCCTGAAGCCACCGCTGGGGGCCACAGCATGCGGGACGGTGGTGATGGAGAGCTGCGAGATGGTCAGGCTGATCTCACTAATCAAACAGCTGGCCAGCAAGAACATCTGCGACATACGGTAAGCAGTGAAACATCAACTGCGTCTGCTGAGGATGCTTTGCCTAGCGTTAGCTATTTGCAGCCAACCACTTCAACAGAAATACCGTGGGAGAGCATCAAGTGGGATACCACAATGAATGAGGAATTGATGCGTCTCTATTATGAAAGTGCGAAGTTTGAAACATCACGAAAAAAAGGACAAAATTGCCGAACGAAATTTGCCGCAAAGTATAACCTCAAATAGAGAAAGTTGCATTGAGAGATCTTATCGCTAAGGTGAAGGACATCAGGACTAATCTACTCATCTCAGAAGATCGAGCAATGGAGATTAAACAGCAGGTTGATTTGGAGTGGAAGAACAACGGCAATGGACAGCAGTTAGAGAAAGCCGCGGCACACGAACAAGCAGTGGCAATTAATGTTCTTCCTCAACCTAGTGCCGAGGTTCAACAACCAAGGAAGCGATTAAAATGGACACACCATATGAACAGAGATGTGATGCGCTTTTATTTTTTGGCAAAGAAAAGTGGGCAAAGTGTAAGGAGAGAACATCATCGTCTCTTCTTACTTAAGTACTCAGGGCTAGCCACAAGAATAAATAAGCAGAATCTAGCAGATCAAAAATGCTCAATATCTGTAAACAAGTTGCTTTCGGCTGTTGAAATAGCTGCCATCGAAATGGAAGTGGAACAGCAGCTTCCTATTGATGAACTTCCATTGGAAGATGTGGAAAACGAAAACCTGATTGGGGCTGAAGACATAGGTGCTAGGGATAATGAACATCAAGTACCGGATGGACTAGAACCACATCCGGATATTATAAACGATGATATGAACAGCGAAGTCCCAGAAAATCTACAGCACCTTGAAAGGAATTTTGGCCATGCTCTACTAGAGTTCAGACATGTAGAACCAACACAAAGGCATTCACTGCCCAAGATGAACATCACAAATTATCTGCGGGCACTAATAGAACACCTAAAGAGCAAGGTTTTACCTATGCATTTGAACGCAACACAAAATGCGTTAGAGGTGCAAACTCTTGTATACTGTGCAGCTGTGGCAACCGTTAGAACGTTGGGCCGCAGAACTAGGCCTATAAATGCAGTCTTCGCCCCAAGACAGGAGCGAGATCCGCCATGGAAGATCAGGTTGGATATGGATGTCAGCAAAGTAAGGTGCAAATTGGGTCGACTGACTCAATATAAGAAAGGAAATCGAACCAGGAAGCTGATACACCATGTTATTAAAATCATCCACCCTCGGTACATCGAGACATTGACACCAGCAATATTGGATGAGATTATAGACTCCCAGCGGCAGAGACTTGACGTTCTTACTGCTAGATTGCGTCAGTACAAGAAAAGTAGTGCAAGAAGGCAACAAAATCGAACCTTTCAGGCAGATGAAAGAAGGTTCTACCGTGAACTGAGTGTAAAGCAAAATAACCAACAAGACACCGAAGTCCCTCAATTGGAAGACATGACTAACTATTGGTCAGATGTTTGGGAAAAAACTAACAGAAGCAATTTGGACACTGCGTGGTTTCAACTAGGGAAAGCAAGAGCAAGCAATAGCCCTGCAATGGAGCTGGCGAACATCACAGCTTTAGATGTTTCAGCGGGTTTGAAAAAAGCATGTAACTGGAAAGCTCCAGGTCCGGACATGGTGCACAATTTCAGGTACAAGTACCTGACTAGTATGCATCCTGCGTTGGCACGGTGTTTTCAGAAGATCATCGAATTTCGACCGATAGCCTGTCTTCCGACAATATATAAATGTCTTACAGCGATCATCGCAGATAAGGTATATTCTCACTCCCGAGGCAGTAAAGATCTAGTCACCATAGACGCTGTTGCCATGACGCAAGCTCGTAAACACCAAAGGAACTTGCACATGGCATACATTGACTACAAGCAAGCGTTTCCTTCCGTACCACATGACTATTGGCTTGAAGTCTTAAAACTATACAAAATTTTTCCACGCATCATTGACTTCCTAAGTCGTGCGATGATGCTTTGGGGTACAAGAATCAAGTATTTTGATCATGGACAACCAAGGATAACTAGATCAATACGCATTACGACGGATATATTCCAAGGAGACTCCTTCAGTGCATTATGGTTCTGTTTAGCGTTGAACCTACTGAGCAAAACTTTAAATAGCATGTCTTATGGGTTCCGAGTAAATGATAATGAGGATGGTCATCGAGTGACCCATCTTCTATACATGGATGACCTGAAGCTATACGCTAGTTCGGACGAGAAACTGCAGCAAGTGATTAATGTTACAAAGCAGTTTTCCAATGATATCAACATGGAGTTTGAATAGATGAATGCCGAACAGTGCATTTAACCAGAGGAGAATTAGGGACCGCAGAGATAGAGAACGATTTCGGAAATGACATCGAGGCAATGGCTGAGGGCGAGTCATATAAATACCTGGGTATTCTGGAATCTAAGGGTATTCTGGAATCTAAGGGTATTCAGCATACGATAGTTAAGAAAAGCCTAACGACTGCCTTCACTACAAGACTCAGATTGCTTCTGAAGAGTTCTCTTAACTCGGCAAACAAGATCAGCGCAATCAACACCTACGCCATCCCTGTTCTCACGTACTCCTTTGGGCTCATCAAATGGTCGAACACTGACCTTGAACGATTAAACAGAATCATCCGCGTAGAAATGACGAAACACCGAATGCACCACCGTAATTCGGCGATTGAAAGGGTAGTTTTACCACGACATAGAGGGGGCAGAGGCATTGTGAATGTCAGAAAACTGTGTGAGTCACAAGTTACACAGTTGCGAGACTATTTTAACAGCAAGCGAGATGTTACGCTTTACAACACCATCTGTAAAGCGGATCTTGACTACACGCCCTTGAATTTGTCCTCAGAGGAGGCCTTGAATATCAGGGCAGAAACCATAGAGGAATTAGAAACGCAATGGAGACAGAAAGCCATCTACGGCGAACACCCCAAAACGTTGGATCAATATGAAGTGGATAGTGAGGCATCCAATATTTGGCTGAGAAAGGGACTCCTGTATCCAGAAACGGAAGGATTCGTCATTGCGATTCAGGATAGAGTTGTCAGCACCAGGAATTATCGCAAACACGTGTTGAATCAAGACGTGCATAACCGGTGCCGATTATGTGGAGATACCAACGAATCCATCGAGCACATTATTGATGGTTGTCGCGTAATGGCTCAAAGAGAATATACGCACAGACATAATGATGTGGCGGGCATTATACATCAACAACTTGCCCTAAACCTAGGACTCTTAACAGAATGGATCCCTTTCTATAGATACATTCCAATGTCCGTTTTAGAAAATGATGAATAAATGCAGAGAAGCGAAGGAAATTACACCTGGCACCAGTTAGAAACACCAGATTGAACAGAAGTATGAAAGAGAAAGATACAGCAACAAGAATATGACAGAAGCGCCAAATGAAAAATTTTAGGAACAAAACGTGTACTCTAAGCCCAATATAAACAAATGAGACAGAATACACTAGGAAGCCAAGGTGGTGTAGCAAAAAGACTATTACATAGAAGAACAACGAGTGCCGCTAAACTCCGTAAAGGCAGCGAATATCACAAACGAAAAAGGATGCCACCCGCTACCCTACAGAAAGCTTCGTGCTCTAGCTTTGTCCCGACAGGTTTCGACGTGTCTCAACAGAACCAACGCACGCAACGAATGAAGCCGCCGGACCGGCGCCGCGGCGTGGCAGCATGGAGTGGGAGTGGGGAGGGTGCAGCAAGGAGTGGGAAGGATGAGTTAAAGCGGTGTAGGAATAAAGTGTTAGTCTTACTAAATAGACAAAAAATCGTAATCGTGAATATCTTTTTACAAACCAGACTGTCGTTCTCCGAATGGTAACCTGTCTGTTGCTCCACTGTTGCTTGTCTTGTTGTTCCACTCTTGCCAGGAACGTGTGTTACGGTCTACAAATGTGTTTTTAATCACGAAAAACATCGTTTAACATACAAATGTACTTATACATATAGTTTATAAGTTTTATTAACACTTAACATTTTTTAGCAAAAAGTGCAATTTTTCGTTAAAATTTTACATTTTTGAGGAGTTTTCGGAGGCAGAAGATATTATTCGATCGGGATGAAATTTTAATATGTGCTTAGGTACGTCGGTCCACAACTTTTACGCACTCGGCAGTTTCGAGAAGCCGACTTTTTATTTTTTCGCTCCACCCTAGCATGTACTACACTATAATATGATATCCGTATCATAAACTGACATCGATGTTGACCTGTCACTTACGGTTTACGCGATATTTATTGATAATAATAACAATAACGGTAATTTATGTTTGGAACGTTCCCAAGCGGCGGACATTTGACACCTTCAGGCATCGTTCCTGGAATGTTCCGAAACTTCCCGCGGAACGTTCCAGGAATGTTTCGTGCTATTAGGGCAAATATTGATTCAATAGAATCCCAGGCCAAAAAATTCCAGGCTACGTTATTAAAACTTATTGAAACTGGCAACATATTCGTTATCAGCGGTCGTGAAAAACACAGAATACAGATATCCACAGGGACTAGCATTTAATTACTTCATTCAGGCTCCTATTGTAGATCCGCCATCTTAAATTTTGGTAATCTGATAACGGGTATGTACCATTTGGGCCACCATGTTAGATCCGCCAGCTTTAATTTTGAAAATCTCACAATGTATTCGTAATGAACGACCTCAAAACCCCAATATACACCTACTCTCATAAAAGTTAACTACTAAAAAAATGCAAACTTCAAAAGTTTTAAACGCGAACCCACAGTTCTGCAAATTTAGATAGTAAAATCGATTTTTTTCCAGAAGCCATCGGTCGCCGATTTTGGTTTCGAGCTTAAAATACTGCTGCGATGCCTAGCAATCAAATTCATCAAGAAACCCCCAAGTTAGCAGACTTTCGATTAAAACCCCTTTCAAGCACACCGTGAAAGATCTTATCACGTTTAAGCTGAATACTTAAAACAATTTGTCAACGAAAATGCTGAATGGGATGATTGGCTCGAGTTGGCCACTTTTTCTTACAATACAAGTGTCCATGAAGGAACAAAATGTACCCCCATTGAACTAGTTTTTGATCGTCTAGCAAGACAACCTTCAAGCGAACCACCCCACCGACACGAAAAATTAGAAAGATGTGGTGATTATTTAACAAACTTAATTACCAAACTTCACGATATTCAATCAGTCGCAAGAAAAAAACATGATAGGTGCAAAAGAAAAATGTAAATCTTATAATGATAGAAAAATTAATCCACAAGACTTCAAGGTTGGAGACAGTTTATTTCTACTAAAAGGCACAAAGCCTAATAAATTAGCAGATCTATACACAGTCCCCCACGAAGAACTGAAAATTTTAAGCAAAGGAAATGTTAGAATCAAAATAAAAAAGTCCACCAAAATAGTTCATATAAATAGACTTAGACTATCACATATTAAACCAGTTGAATAAACGTGACGGCGTGGGGTTTCAAAATAGAATTTATCTATTGATTAACAATCACTTATGATTTTCAACTTAAACCAATCACTTAATCCACACTATTGGTTAATCGCTAAATTCCGGGGGCTTGGGTTCCGTAGAACGAACACACGGAATAGAGGTTCAATACTTTATTTTCAAGACATGTTCGGAGTAGAACTGTCGCCCCGAGCCTAGGCGTCACAAGCAGAGGGCTCGCTTAAGGGCTGGTTTAAGGGTAATGGTGGGACAATGGCCCATCTAAAATAGTTTAAAGGCAGTGAGGCAGAGGCTCATCTCACACCCCCCTTTGTAGATTGTTTTTACCCCGAAAAACATTACTTTTTTGGACGAGTGCGCAGCTTAACCTCTCGCGCGCTTATTGTATTTGAAGGTTCAATCTCAGCGGAATCTGTGGATGCTGTTGTATAAGTTACCGTTTGAGGCACATTTGACGTAGTGACATTATTATTCACGCAGAACACTTGTATGCAAATTTTTGGTAGGCAACCTCTAATTAATTTTAGGATGCCGCATTTGTATAAAGCAAACAGGCAATGCAGGCGTAACCTAAGCATGCTAACACATCTGTTGTTTTTTCGGTCCAATTTCTGGTTCGAGGTGCATTTTTTTATTTTAGTTAGAGCATTTTCAATATCGTCTAGGGTTTGGCTGGCTTCTCTAATATTTTCAGATTTTACGTATTTTTGGAGAGATATGAGTCTCCCTTTTAACAAGTCAAGATCGTTTATATCGTACGGTAGTATAATATCGTTAGTATATTTTATTTCTCTATATTCGCTCTTTAAGGGACTAATTTTCATGATTGTACCTTCGGTACTAATAATACAACTTTCGGTACTAGTTATTTTTTTCGATGATACTAAATTAACATGCTCATCAGAAGTTTCGCAAAGTACATGTAGAGTTTTTGGTTTCTCGGGAATGACAATATACGATTTCTCTCGCTTCAACTGTATAAACACAATTTCGTTGATCCTACACGGGGATAACTGGCAGTGTTCTTGACCCAGTTTTTTAATACTACTTCTAATTATTAAATTCTCACAGGAATTGGTTTCTGAAAATAAGTGTATCGGTTGCGATCTCTTACATATGTAAATCTTGTTCAGTCTTTTACGATTATTGATATTCTGCTCGTCACTTGGTACATATAACGTCCTCTGATAATTCAGTAGGATATAATCATTTTCAGGAATTACTGCTAGGAATGTACTCTGGATTTTTTTTGGTATAGGGATCAGATGGTGGACTTCGTAATTTTCAGTTTCAAGTTGGGGAACTTTAATCGAGTATAATATCGTTTGTTTATCATGCTTATACTGACTTGAGAAATATCTAAAATGTTCTGGAAATTCTCTTTTTTGAGAGGTATTTGATATTTTATGTTGTTGTGTTGTTCAAAGTTATGTAGACTATTTAGAAATCTCCCGGGAGTCAATGTCTGGGGCTGTATGATACCATGCTTCCCATCATTTATTGAATCGATCAGAAGGTTAATGTCAGCGCTTAGCTCTTTCAATGATGATGCGCAAATGGTTATCTGATTATTTATAATTATACTTTAAGTATAAGTGTTTCTTTGATTAATTATTTTATTTAAGCATTCTACGTTTGTGTTACTGTACAGCTGAGTACCTGAATGCCGTGGGAAGCTGAATTTAGAATTGTTTTAATAATTTTGGTCTGATTAGATATGCTTGTAGCGAGTACTCTATTATCTGTGTAAAGTTTATCTAATTCGCTGTTGATATACTCCATACTGTAGTACGTAGGTAAAATTGAGCATGCATAAATAGTGTAACGCAGTTTCTCTTCGGATTCATGTTCAGGGGGTCCTAGATGATAAAAAAAAGCATGGTGCCGGCTTCTGATAGTGTGTGTTTACCTGGGGGTGGGGGTAGGGGGTGAGCGCACGAAACGGCGGTATCTCTTACGAATTAATCAGTTAATTTACAACTTTCTGCTTAAATTTAATGTGTTTTTCTTTATTTATGTTTAATTAAACATATTTTAACCAATCTTAGAGAAAAACTCCGTAAAAACTCATAGCATCCCCTCACAATAACCCTGAAGTATTAATTATTCCCAGAGCGGCACTTGTACAATGCGCATTTTGTGAAGACTTGGACTCACGATTAGAATTTCAAAAACGCAGCAGTGGAAAATGGGAAAGAAACAGATATTTCTTGAAATATTAGATGTATAAATATTGCTAACTCCTTGCAGATGCTATAGGATACTTGGCGCGCTGAATGAATGTGGTGAAATAGAGTGAAACAGTGAAATATGTACACAGTTTGGTTATGCAATGTACGTGAAGATCCGAACGTTCAAATGAACTAAATGAAAACAAAATTAATTTTTTTTCTGCAATTAGCCTAGAGGAATTAGTTTAGGAAGGCATATTTAGATTTTGATACTTCGTGCAAAATGAATTATCCTACCTTAGTTTACCTGTGACTACTGACCTAATTTACAGTTTTAATTTGAATTTATATACATATGTAAATACGTGTATTTATGTATATTTGCGTACTGATTAAAGATATTTTAAATTGTACATTTTATATATGGGACCGAAAATTGTTTCAAATCAGGCAGATTCTATTTTCTATATTTTCAAAAAACAAGAAATTATTTGTTTAACGTCATTTCGAATATTTTAATTTCTTTTAATCTCATTTTTTAAGAGACATACGTTTCTTTCCCATTCTCCAGTTCTGCGCTTTTGAAATTCTAATCGTGAGTCCACATCACAAAATGCGCATTGTACACGTGCCGCTCTGGGAATAATGAATGCTTCAGGGTTATTGTAAAGGGATGATATGAGATTTTTACGGAGTTTTTCAATAAGATTGGTTAAAATATGTTCAATTAAACATAAATGAAGAAAAATACTTTTAATTTTAGTACGAAATTGCAAATTAACTGATTATTTCGTAAGAGATATCGCCGTTCCGTGCGCTCACCCCCTACCCCCACCCCCCGAGTAAACGCACACTATTAGAAGCTGGCACCCTACATTCTTTCATTATCTGGGACCACCTGAACATGAATCCGAAGAGATACTGCGTTACACTACTTATGCATGCTCAATGTTATCTACGTCCTCGTTCAGGATTCTTTTATTAACGCCTAGACGATCGATTTAAATTTTCAGTATCTTTAGTTCAAACTACTCAATGCAGGCCTGAGACACATCTGATTGGCATTTTGATAGGCGTTATCGAGGACAGTGAAACGTTGCTCAATTTGCGAGGGATCGACAGAAACGACTAAATGTCAGGTGGTATGATATAGTTTGGCGGGACCAATATCTTCGGCGAAAACGGTGGTATCGTCAAGTGGTGTAAATATTACCTTTCCAAAAGTGTACAGGATGAGCAGCAGCATTAGCATCAATCTGCAAATCAGTAGTAAAATGATTTTAATTGAAAGCGTGAACCTGCACTCTTTCACTGTCCAGAAGAATTGTGTAATTATTGTTGTTTCCAATTTCTACTATTGTGGCGGGGCCTAGCCAATCTGCATCTAACTTTGATGTTTTTCGATTATTAAAAGTCAGGACCATATCTCCGATATCGAATATGGTTTGAGGGATAACTATATGTTTATCTTGAATCTCCTTGTATTTTTGCTTTTGTTTCTCTATTTTTTGTTTAGCTTTACTGATGTATTTCTCGTGCAGTTCTCTCCATAGCGAGACTAACTTCGAGTATTTTAAAATGGTGGTAGTTGCTAGCATGGAGGGGATGTTAGCCTTACGTCCGAACGTTAGTTTGAACGGTGTAAATCCCGTCCCCTCGTGTGTTGACGTGTTATAACCCATGCGTATTAAATTTAAATTTTCGTCCCAATCATTCTGATTTTCTTCCATTGCGGTTTTGATAAGATCTTTTACTACTGCATGCGCTCTTTCCAAACTACCGTTATTCTTCGGGTGAAAGGTTCTAGTTTTTATACTCTTGATTTTGAAGAAGTTTTCAAAATTCAACATTAGTTCCGAAACAAAATTACTACCCTGATCAGTAAGTATGTGTTTTGGTGAAGCGAAGATGTAAATATAATGATCCAAGAGTTCTGTGATAATTGACTCAGATGTCGTGTCTTTCAGAGGTATGAGCATGAGATATTTTGTCAACTGTTCCTGCAATGATAAGATGTATTGATGGTGTTTTTGCGTGATGGGTAACGGGCCAAAAATATCCAAGGCTATCTTTTCATTGGACTCCATAGGCGTATCGGGTATTATTGCTTCTGCCTTTGGTCTTTTATATAGAGGAGGTGAGAATGCATTTGCGCACTGAGTGTGGGACTCGACCTAAAAACGGTAATACCCACTAAACTCACCTCCTCTTCCCGCCAACCCAAGTCCTCGGAACCGCTTTCGCATTACTTCAAGGACATGGGGGTAAGGCCACTAAGTCGTGCTTCGACTTCCACTTTTGAGCGCCAGCTTGGCCCTCTTTGCCACATCTCCAAAATGACCTCGAGCGGTCTGGGCCATCGCAACCCGCTGCAATATGGCCGAAGCCCAGGCAGCGGTAGCACCGAACCCTTTCCGCCTTTTTATGCACACGACAGGACACCCACCCCACCTTCAGATGTCCTGTGCGTACCAACCTCGCGGCCAGTTCCTTGGCCAGCTCCACGAAAGCCTTCAGGTTGCCCCTGAAGGGTTTTCTCGTGAGGCTGACCTTCACTTCTCCAGCACCCCGACTTCCGAAGTACTTTCTAACGGCCGCTTCGACTTCACCGGCCTCCGTTGTTGGATCGAGGTCCAGGACCTCGATCTCGGTACGGGGTACGAGCTCGCGCACAGTACCCCGCAACCCAACAGCCTCCCTCACTGCAGCCGAAAATTCGGCCCTGCCCTCTGCTGCAGGTCCAAGCTCGACAAGGACCTCTCCATTTCTGGTATGCCTGACACCCTTGATTTTTACACCAAGGGTGTCCGGTTTTACCTTCTGTTTGAGGTCCTTGAGAACCTCGGCATAGCTTAGACCCTCGGCCGGTTTGATAAGAACCGCCTCGGGTCGAGCTCGTGTCCGCACCTTTTTCTTTGCCTGCTCCCTGATGTTAATGTCAGGCCTGTCCTCTCCGTCTGTCTTCTTCGGGGTCGAGGACGCTGCTGTTGCAGCGTGCGTCCTCGGCTTCTTTTTCTTCGGTTTAGAAGATCCTGCCTCGATGGGGCTCAGGGTGGACTCCCGTTCGCGCTTCCGAGCGGGAGTTTCCATTGCTTCTTTTGTCTGGGTCCCCGTTTGACTGGTTTCTTTCACCGCTTTATTCATCTTTTTAGCAAACGCCTTTTCCTTTTGTTTCGCAGCAGCTTTCGCTCCAAAATCCTCTATCGCCTAACTGTAGGATTCTTCGGCGTAGCGCAATTTGCGTGCCGGCTCGTTCATTAGGTCAATTGCCTCCTCCAGTCCGTTCTTAATAGGATTAAACATATTTCGCCTGGTATCGCTAAATTCCTGCATCTTGCACAGTACACCAGACAGCTCGGCATATTTGACATATTTGACATATTGGGCATCTTTTCACGTATTTGATAATATCCTGTTCCATGTTATTCCGCGTACCCAATTCTCTAGCTCGCTGTATAGACTTATTTTCTCTAAAGTGTTGTGCAGCCGTGATCCCATGACACTCGCAAATTATTGCTTCTCTTTCGAATCTTTCGCTACCGAGAAGGTGTATCATTATTTTCAATTTTACCTTTTCGATAGGAGTTATGAGAGGATCTATGGCGTGCAAACGTACTCTTGCTAATTTTCGGTTTTTGCACATTTGACTTTTTTCGTCAAGGAGAGTTGGCCACTTGATCTCGTCGAAGGGAGGTAGAAGTATGTAGTCTTGTTGCGATAATTGCGGTAGTATTCTGCTTTGATTCTCATAAAGTTTCACCCATAATTTACCTTCAGCGTTCGGTTTTAAAATTGTATTGTTGTCCGTTTTATTCTTCTGCCAATTAATATATCTCTCGTGAAGTAAGATGTTCAGTTCTTCATCAACCGTATTCATAATTGGTGGTTCAATGCTGACGTGTGAACCTGCAAGACTATTTGGTTCCACAGATAGGTCTATGGGTTCGCTGTCGCTTAAACTTTCATCAGTTGTTCCGGCGTTTGGTGTGGCTGCGTCTTCTGCGGTTTGGCTCTGTGTTTTAGCAAGTTTTTCGTTGCGAATTGGTAGCACTCTGGACAAAGCATCAGCTGCTTCATTATCTTTCCCTTTGCACTACTCAATCACATAGTCATATTTCCTCGAGCTTATGTCTCCACCTGAGTAGTTTCGAGGAAGGATCTTTAACATTAAAGAGCCAAGTCAGGGCCTGATGATCTGATCGAATTTTGAACTTGCGTCCATACAAGTACTGTCTTAGGCGCTTTACTGCCCATACGATAGCTTACAGTTCTTTTTCATTAGTACTGTAATTTTCTTCAGCTTTATTAAGTACCATGGAGATGTAACAGACTGGGTGTCCATCTTGTGACAAAACTGCACCTAGATCCTTATTTGAAGCATCCGTAGTTAATGTAAACTCTTTTTTATAATCAGGATACCGCAAAACGGGAGGGGAACATAATTCTTTTTTTAGAATCTGGAAGGATTTTTCACAGTCTTGCGTCCAAGTAAAGATTACATTGATTTTTGTTAGTTCCGTTAGGGGTTTGGCCTTGCTGGAAAAATGTTTATTGAACTTCCGGTAATAACTGGCAAGTCCCAAAAAGGATTTTGCTTCTGTGGCGTTACTGGGTCTCTTGAAATTCGTGAAAGCTTCGAGTTTTTTGGGATTAGGTTTAACTCCATCTTTGGTGATGACGTGTCCCAAGTACTCAAGTTCGGGTCTTCAGTACTCACATTTATCGGGCAGCAGTATGAGTTCAGTCTGTCTCAACCTTTCAAAGATGGTGACCAAATTCTGATTATGTTCCTGTAATGTGGATCCAAAAACCACAATATCATCGAGGTGCACGAAACAGACTTTGCCAATTAATCCTTTGAACGCAGTATCCATCATGCGTTGGAAGGTGGCAGGGCTGTGAATTTCATTGAATTTTCTTCCATGGGTATCTGATGGAATCCGGATGTCAGATCAAAGGCTGAAAAGAATTTCGCCTTTCCTAGATGGTCCAAGATGTCATCAATAACTGGAAGTGGGTACGCATCTTGATCTGTCTTCTCGTTCAGCTTGCGGAAGTCCACTACAATTCTCCACTTTTTCTTACCTGAAGCATCAGTGTTTTTGGTACAAACCATAATGGAGAATTGTACGGTGAATCGGAATCCCTTATTACATTCTTGGTGTACATTTCCTCAACTTGAGTATTTATTTCTTCCTTATGACACTCAGGGGTTCCGTAGGACCTATTCTTGATGATCTTTCCATCTTTTATAGCAATTTTATGTACGGTTAAGTTTGTACATGGCACTGGATCTCCTGGAATCAAAAAAACATCATGATAATGTAGAATAATTTTTTCTATCGAGACTCTGTGATCTTCTTCGATGTGGGAGAGTCTAGAATTTTCCCGCAGTAGTGAAATTCGTTTGCAGTACTCTTCTGACGTTATGTATTGAATTCTTTCCTTTGGTTCCTGAATCTTGATCTAATTATATTTGATTTCGCTTATTGGTATTACTATAGTTTTATTGGGAGTGATTCGCAGTAGGTACTTGAATTTGTCCTTCCGTGATTTGGTAGATCGAAGCCGGCAAGTAGGGATTTTCTTCTATAATCACGTGTCCATTTTTCTGAATGGTATCGATTTTTACAATTTTCACACTGGATTCAGGGATAAATATGCCATTGTCAATCAGATTATGATTGTGTCCATTTAGTTCTAAATTCCTGTTGGATAGATTAAAATCATACTTGTATAGAAACGGTATTCCGATTATTCCGTCTTCAGGTATAGAAAATTCCTCAGGCACTATATAAAAAAGATGGTCTTCATCAAGGTATTTACAATTAATTACCCGTGTAGATAAATGCCTGTCGCTGCCCACATAAAATTCTTTATTGCAATTTTCGGTGGGATGTTTCGGGTGCAAAAGATTTTCTTTAATCAAATTAATCGATGATCCACTTTCAATTAATAATTTTCCCTCTCGTCGTAATCCGTGTAACTCTGCTCGTTCCACCTGTTGAGTTTCCTGGTAATCTTTTTCCTCTTCAGCTTCTTTTTCGTACGTGCACTTCACTCTCTGTGGTGGACGATTGAGGTTTTTGCCTGACTGAAAATTTTTCTTTCGGTAACACTGGTTTTCGGTGTGACCGGGTGACTTACAGAAGCTACACAGTAGTTTCATTCTATCTACTAGTGACATAGACTGGTTTGGGGGTTTATTGCTCGAGATACCAGTCGGCTGATGAAGAGATTTCGACGGCGCATGTTGAGGGAGTCTCCTACCCGCCGGAGGTATAGTGGCTTTTCTCGACTATTGCTATTCCCTAAACCATACTTCTGCTTCCGGGGCTTTCTGCTGTGCCTCGTTCAGGCTCGTGGGTTTTAAGGGTCGGACTTGGATTCCTATTTCTTCCCGTAGATTCATGATGTACTTTTCAATAGCCGACTTCTCCTCGATTTTCAACGCTAGTTTTCTTTCCGTGGCATTCGAGTGTTCTGCTTGTAGGGCATATTGCAATTCATTTAGGTGTTGCCGAAATATCTGATTATAGCCCTGCACGTTTTTGCTAGCTTGTTGTCTAACATTATCTAATTTTGATCGAGGTGAATCGGCGGAGCTATTGGTGCCTAAATTGTGTCTTAAAGCTTCGAACAATTCATCATAATTACCAATGTGCGTGAATCTAATAGCCCTTTTTGCATTTTCAATTATTTTTTCCACGATAATAAAATCAAGCAATAAATTGTATTGATTACATTGCTTTTGGGCTCTTTTTACACTTTTAATGAAATATTCTACGCCATTATCGTCGCGCCCTTTTAAAGGCTCTATAGTCCTGATTATGTGCTTAGCCGGCGTCGACCCATTTTCTGGATCTTGGACAATGCAACTATTTAACGAAATGTGTTTACGCGTTAGTCTTGTGAAGGGCGGCGGACGGACCTGTGTGCCGCTTTCCGGGTTTTGGGTGACGCGATTGTCTGTCGAAGTCTGTTCGCGTGGAGGTCTCGTGAGGGATAACGGATGGACCTGTCATTGTTCGTGTGGCGGAGGGGACCCTGCGTTTGGCTGCTGTGCAGGAAGGGAAAAAGAAGTGTTTTCTGGAGGAGAATGCAGAGGAATGTGTCGTGACGAATCCCTATGCCTATCCTCGTCGAGCCATTTATTGCCGTTATCGTCTTAATTATTCCTTTACCTGATAATTAATCAATAGAACTTTGACCTACCTCAGGTTCGCGTTCCGTCCTTTAAGGATTCATTGACGCCGAAGGTAGTGTAATGCAAGAGTTTACGAGTTATCGATCACACGGGAAACACGCATTAAAAGGTTTAAAGGTGTACCTTTCTTTTTTTTTCTTTCCTCGTCCTCACTTTCGTCGCTTGTAATATCCGGATTATCTGTAACTATCTCCCCTTTAAAACCTAAGGATTCTTTCCTAGCTTCTAGATTACCCTCATTCAATAACTTAGTAAAAATTAGAATTTCATATAATTAATAAATTAAATGAATATTACTGATTTAAATAAATGAATACTTTATAAATCGATTTAGTTATTTTATATATATATATGTATATATATATATATATATATATTTTATAAATGTATGTATATTTAATCTCTCCCTTTTACGGGTTTGAGGGCCTCCGCTCCCTGTACATATATTTACACTTCATCCTTAGCCTATCTTATCCGCTGCTTATATTCTAATACTTCGCCTTATATAATAACAATACTATTAATACTACTCTTCTTACTTCTAAAATGAGCGATCTTCCAGGGCTTCCGTTTTCTCTTACCATCAAATGCATTTTCACCGATTTAAAATTTAAAATTTTTTACTTTTCACTTTCTTTTAAACAGGAATACCCGTTTAGCTCTGCTTTGATCACTTGCTTTCTCTTAATTCTTCCAGTTTTTTCGTCCACATCACTCCCTGTCCATTACCATCCAAGATCCATCTCACACACTCATCCACACTCAACTTTCCATCTTCCTCTGCTGCACACCTCTCTAACACATGTGCTCATGACTCCACTTCGTATCCACATACTCTGCACAGATTGTCCTCTTCATCCATCCAATATCTACAACCTCTCACTCCTTCTCTCATTCTAAACCGTACCACCCTATTCCATTTTTCTTCCTTTTTCATCTTTTGCAAATATTCTGGTTCCGTCAACTCTTTGACCATCATATACCATCTATTGTACCTAGAATCCATAATCTTTATCCATCTCTCTTCTCCTTGTCTTACTAATAGCTCTAATTCTAAGTTCTGCCAATGCAGAACCCCTTCTTGTATCTCACAAACCCTCCTCATTTTTTTCCTTTCTTCCTCCCATTCCGAGTTTCCCAAATTTCCTCTCGTCTCCTTGTTCCGAACTTCGTCCAAACATACTTGTGCTATTCTGCTCCCCTCTCCCCTTTTCAGCTTCTCTTCAAACCTCCAGGCTCTCTTAATTTGTGTCGTTACCATTTTCTCCCTTCCTGGTTCTTCCCTCAACATGTATCCTGGGCAACTCCAACTAACCCCCATTACCCATCTCAGAAATCTCTCATGCATACTTTCCACTTTCCGATGTTCCTTCCATCCCCAGACTTCTACCCCATAACACAATACCGCCCATACCAACGCATCAAACAACCAGACCCTTATTCTCCAATCGTCATTGAACCTTCTCTTTCCTATACCCCATACTTGGCCCATTACTTTGCTCGCACATTCAATTCTCTTCCTCACCTGCTCCTCGTTTCCCCCTCCTGCCTCAAACCAGAAACCTAAGTAACCGAACTCCTCCACACTTTCCACTGTTTGCCCGTTCATCTTCCAACCGTAAACTATTTTGGTCTTCCTCTTTCTGAAGCATATCACCTTAGTCTTCCCTACGTTCACCGTCAGTTCTTTTGCTCCTACATACTCTTCGAAAATTTTTATCATTAGGTTCATCCCCTTCTCATCGTCTGCTAATAGAATTACGTCGTCCGCGTATGCTAGAGAGTATAGTTTGCTATTACCCAGAATAGTCCCCCCTTTCCCTTTCTCCTTCAGCTTCTCCTTTAAGTCTGTCAGCAGCATATTAAAGAGCAGCGGACTCAACGGGCACCCTTGCCTAAGACCTCTTTTTGTCCAGAAAACCTCCCCTTTTTTCCCCCTATCTTCACCCTAATCCTGGTTTCAGTAAAAATTTCCTTTATCCTCTTCACTAACCTTTCCTCTATTCCCCTCTTTTTCATTGCCTGCCATAGAACTTTTCTATTCACTGAGTCAAGCGCTGCTTTAAAATCGACGAACAATTTACTAATTAGCCTTTTTTTCTCCCTAAGTTTCTGTTAACCAATTAGTTGAGTACGTAAATGTTATCTATTGTTCCCATCCCTTTTCTAAATCCCGTCTGATTGTGTGGGATACTTTGTTTCTCTTCTATCTGACTCTCCAACCTTTTTCTTAGAGTTTCCGCGTATATTTTATAACCCACTGGCATGAAGGTGATCCCTCTGTACTCTTCTACCTTCTTACCATCCCCTTTCTAGACAAGCGGTACCACCAGCCCTGTCCTCCACTCCTCCGGCCACCCTTCTCCTTTCCAGACCTTCTTGCAAATCTTCCACATCCCTTCCCTAATCCCTTCTCCTCCATACTTTATCGCTTTGTTCTCCATACCATCCTCTCCTGTAGCCTTACTTCTTTTTAGTCTATCTATCGCCTCATTCACTTCTTATCTTGTTATTTCGTTCGCTTCCTCCCTTTCCGCTCATCCCTCTACTTTAACGTGTTCCTTTCTTGATTCTTGCATTGTCCACACATACCCTTTAGGTAACATCCTTTTCATCCCCTTCCAATCCTTCCCATCTGCCCAGGTTTCGCTCATCATAATCACTTCCCATTTTTATAACCCCCGCCAAAAACCTTCATTCTTGTCCTTCAAGCCTGACACATTCCAGAAAGCTATTTTTACGTTTTCCCATCCCATCCCTCTCCTATCTTCCTTACTTTTCTTCCGCCTTGCTTTTTGGAAAACCCTCTGTTTTATCGCTAACCTCTTTTGTATCTTCCTTTTTTCTACCTTTCTCAACTCTTTTTCCCTTCTTCCTTATTTCTTCTGATTCCTTGTCCCAGAACCATTCCTCCCCATTTATCCATAATCTGTCTCTCCCTATCCATACGATGTGCCCCTTTTTCCTCTCGATCCATGCCCTCTGGTCTATTTGCCATCTCCTTGTCCTCTCCCTCCATGTCAGATCCTCTTCAATTCTTTTCCTTCTTCCTTTCAATAATTTTTTGTTCTCCATAATTTTCTTTTTCTCCTCCTCACTCCCTACTTTTACTATAAACATTCCTTCGTTTCCTTCTTTTGTCCCTCCTATTCTCTTGACTCCTTCTACGCTTACCTGAACTCCAATATCTCTCAGCAGATTTATGATTTCCACCTCCCCTGTTTCACTCTCCATTGTCACTCCCTCAACTATTATGTTATTTTTTCTCTTTGCCCTTTCTTCCCCTTCCAATCTTCTTTCAATCTCACTCAGTCTCTTCTTCAATCTTTCATTCTCATTTTGCACGTTATCACTCCCTTCTACTTTTCCCGCACTCTCTGTTTCCTTCCCCATATGCTCATTCCTAAGATCTAATTTGCGTACCCGTTCTTCCAGTTGTTTTATCTCCCTATCTGTCTGTTCGTCAATCTCTCTCAGTCTATTCTCCATGGTCTCTAGTTTACCCAATTCCTTGTCTTTCTCCTCTTTCCAGAGTTTATCCCACTTTTCTCTTACTTTTCTCACTTCCCCCCTAACTTCTTTCCCCTGCCTATTCATATCTTTCAGACTCTTCCGTGTTTCCTCTCTAAATTCTTTTATGTGGGCTTCCAGCTTCTCAAACATCTCCCCATCCCGCTTATCTCTGTCTGGTGTTTTTCGTTTGATCTTAACTTTTTTGTTATCCTTGTCCATTTCAGAATCATCTTCCCCTTCGTCTCTTTTTCTTTTATCTTCCCCTTCAATGCTAGTCACGCTCACCTTTTTTTGCCATCCATCCAGACTCCTATTAGAGCCTGCGCTACCTAGCCTGTTGAGGCGCTGTAAATTGGAAGGTCTCCCACGTTTCTGGCTCGTGCCTGATCCCCTTCTCTCTGTCGATCCGCCTTTGGTCGGTGTCTCGAACGCCTCCTCCTCGCTACTGACAATTTCTTCCTTCTCCCCACTACCAGCGCTACCAACATCGTCAGCCCTTGCTTCATCCATTGCCTGCCCTCTGTCGCCCGTTTGTGGACTTCGTATGATCGGCATTCTTACCTTACCAAGTAGTCCTCGACGTTTCCCGCTATTAACTTGCCTACCTCTTGCCCCCCTTGCCCGACAACTATTTTTCTACTCCTAACCTCAAAAAAAATGTGCACGCTCTAATTTTCCTTTCTCAGACCTTACTTTCACCCTTTACACACTTGCCTTCACTCACCCTTCTTTCTTTACACCAGAACTCCCCACTCACTGCCCTTTCTGCCTCCACACACGCTGAATCCCTTCACCAAAGCCAAAAAACGCAACACTTGACACTAAAGAGTTCTCTCACGATCGGTACCGAAAACGGAAGCCTATATATTTTATATATATTATGTATATATATAATTAACATTTATTAACATTTCACCTAATAAATTAAAAATAAATTTTAATATCTCATCTAAATAATTAATATACATAAAAAAAATTGAAAACAGTTCGAACTCGAAAGTTCATTGCCTCACTACCCGATTCGGGTAGTGTTTCTAGGTGGATATTTACTACCAGTGTGGGCCCACCACACCCACGACGGGCCAACAGCACGCAGTATTCCCGGACGGTCACCCATCCAAGTATTAGCCACGCCCAACACTGCTTAACTTCAATGATATTACGAGAACTGGTGTTTTCAGCGTGGTATCGCCGTTGGCGATATACATACATATATACATACGTAAAAATTTAATATATTGAATAAAATATTTAGAATAATTAAATAAACATTACTATACATTAATTAATATTTAACTCGAATAAACAATATATTCATAAATCAGAATTTAATAAACATTTATTAATATTTCACTTAAATAAATAATGTATTTATAAATAAGATAATACATCTATATTTTAACTAAACAAATGATAAATAAATATATTAGGTTTTCCATATATTAAGTAAATCTAGTGAGCAATAGTATTTTTGTCATAAAATTTACCAGTAAATATCTCCAAACTGTATAATATTTCTCAATATTTTCTATAATCAATAATTTAAATTAATATTACTCCTTTAATTAAAGAAATTTCATATGAATAAATTAAGATTTTTAAATATAGAACTAATGTATACTTAAATAAAGAATGAATAGATTAAAATTTATCTAAATAAATACTAGTCAATTAGATAAAAATTTTTCATAAATAAAATTCGATATCAATTAATAAATTGAATTAATATTAATACTCTGATTAAATCAATAATATATAAATGAATTTAGATTTTCATATATAAACCTAACAATAAATAAATAGGATTTACATAAATACTATTCAATTGATTTAAGATTTTCACGGATAAATAAAATTTCATATAATTAATAAATTAAATTATTATTGTCACGTTAATTAAATAATTTATAAATAAATTCAGATTTTTATATATTCACCTAATTTATATTTAAATAATAAATAAATAGATAAAAATTTATCTACATAAATACTAGTCAATTATATTTAAGTTTTTCATAAATAAATAAATTCCATAACAATTAATAAATTAAATTAATATTACTACTTTTATTAAATGAGTATTATATAAATAGATGTAGATTTTTTTATATTCACCTAATTTATACTTAAATAATAAATAAATAAGATAAAATTTTATCTATATAAATACTAATATTTACTTCGATTAATATAATTAAATTAAATTCTCATCTTTTGAATAAATAAAATATAAGTAAATTAAAATAAATAGAATATATAAGTAAACTAAAAACATTAAATATAAATATAAATAGCTTAAGATATTTTATAATCAATTTTTATTTAAATAAGTAATTATAAATAAATTAGAATGTTCATATGAATCAATAATTATATTCAGATAATTTAAATATAATAAACATTATTACATATTTTAATTTCAAAGAAATAATGATAATTGATACAAAAATTTAAATTCTCATTTTTTCTTGATATTCTCCTTTTTTGCAAAGAATCATTATTAAATTTGATTTCCTTATCAAGTATGTTGATCAGAAATTATCTCAACCTCAAATTACTAAAATCACGTTCATTACGTTTTGTCTTATCCCAACTCTGACTCTCAAAACGTTACAAAACAAACTGACAGCAACTTATAGACGAAAATCAAAGGAGCCCCAAAGATGAAATTGATTCTTTATACGTGACCGTCCGCGAACAAAGGGACCTAATGCGGAAAAATCGATTTTTATTTTTTTACGCCAATCGATAGTTTATGAGTTACTATTTAATTTCCAATAATCAGACATTTTTTAAGTAGATTACTTTTCTTGTTATTAAGCTACAGAAATCTACATGTTGAGCGTACGCCGAGTCCGAACGAGAGGTCTACGAAAGCCAGCCCCACCACTTACCACAACAGCTGTACGCGACGTGTCTGTACGTGGAAGGGGTGCCTTTCGTAGACGCATCCCCACTACTCAAATGCTGGCGTGCGGGCTCTGTTACGATCGCCCATCCTGTAAAATTCAGCTTTGACGCATTAGGTCCCTTTCTTCGCGGTAGGTCACATATCATAAAATAACCCCTTTAATTCAGTTCATCTTCAATTATAGGTACTATGACATCAGAAATTATCCTATTATATCCCAACGAAATACCCAAGACTAATTTTTCCCCTATTCCATACAATACCTATTAAATATCCATAAAGATCCATTTGTAAAATATACCACTTGAGTAACCTCCGTTAAACGAGTTTCAACCTCAAATAAATTAGGGGAATCATACCAGAATCAAAAGACTACGAAATAGAGGTTGAACCCCTTTAAATTTAGTTAAAAATAACTTAAAATTATGTCCTGGGTAAATTCTTCGGAACCAGGTGTACAAATGCCAACAAACAAACCTACACTGTGTGCGATAACACAACTAGAAAATTTGAGTATACAATATCATTTTACAAAACCTGCGTATTAACTTTATATGACAGTCAGAAATGTATTTCTCTTTTTTTCTCTTTTTTTTGTTTTTCTCTTTTTTCTCTTTTTTTCTCTTTTTTTTCTCTTTTTTTTCTTTTTCTCTTTTTTTTTTGTTCTCTTTTTTTTTCCTCTTTTTCTTTCTCTTTTTGTGTTTACAGGTATTTTTTGTCCCTGTTTAACTTGGTACGGATGTAGTAATACTTATCGTAAAGAATTTTGACAAGTTGTATAATTCTCGTGCGAGAGACCTTTGGCAAAGAAGCCTTAGTGTAAATGGACTCTATATCATCAGCAACGACATTAGCTACTGCAGAGAAGCTGACATCCTGTTTTGGACTGGCCGAAGCCAGGGCTAAATAGTGTCTAACATGCTGGCAGTGTAGCAAAACATCAGCATGTGAAGGAAGAATCTGTTTGTTCAGATTTTTAGGCAGTCCAAATAACGGACAATGAAATTTTTGACCGAGCGTCCTCGACGTCATTGTCAATCAAACTCCTTCTCTAATAAACAATAAAATGCACAGTAGAACACTGAAATTCGACACGTCTCGACTTGTCTGGTTGACTCGTTGCTGAGGCTCACGTCGCCCCTCCTATCCCATCATATTGCGGCTCATGTATATTTACGTAATACTGTTCTGAATATAATATATTTTATAGCTTTTAACGCCTTAGCTGATCGCACCAGCACACTTCACACGAGGAAAATAACGACCATAAAATGGCTCCTTTTTACGATATTTGCCCCTCCCCCACCCTTACAGGAGAGAGGGACTGAGAGAGCGACATTTGTGCCATACCGAAGAATAAATTATTTTATTATGAGAAGTTTTAAGCTACGGTAGCTACGATCATGGTTCCTTAAAGCAACCAATCCCGACGCAACTGGAACGTGTACGTCATCCGCTTCTGCTCCTTCTGTCCTAGAAGGTAAGCAAGAGCGGGAAATTTACGCGAGATAGCATCGGACAACACTGTGCCTTGGAGTCATCTCTCTAGCCGCGGATGACCTATCTTTGTAGAATGTTATGAGGAACAGTGTTGACGGACCAGATGAAGTGATCCCAGAAAAAAAGCCTTTTGCATCCGGTTCGCGATGGAATGTGCATGACGCTGGCAAGCGGGTATCTTGTTGAGTTGGCTAATAAATGAAGTTTTCATACCTCCAAGACAGCCGATTATGAGAACTACAAGATTTACTTTGTAGCCTTGGTACAGCCTGCTCAGCTCGAAAAGAAGTGCTTGATATTTCGCCCGTTTTTCTTCCCCCTTTGCCGTGATATTATCATCGGCTGGTGCAGAGAATTCAATCACGTAGATGATCTTGCTCTTCAGATCTTGGAGGGCAATATCAGGCTTCGTATCACTGATACTTTGTGTGGTGGAGAATGAGAAATTCCAGTAGATGTTGCACTGATAATTCTCCACGACAGACTCAACTTCCCCCTGGGTGTACGGCAGGACGGGCAGAGCCGCATAATGTATCTCTATGTACCCGTAGCGTGCATATTTTGAGCATCCACTGAGAACATGTCTAAGTGCTTCTGGCTCTTGCTGGCACGCTCGGCAGTTGGTATCGCCTACAGGTACATTCATTATGCGCTCGCGGTAAACTAAGGCGTCTATAACGCCGTCTTGACAGGCAAAAAGAAATCCCTCAGTTTCCGATTTTAAACAAGCAGACTTGAGAAACATGTTGAACAGACCCATCGCGGGCTCTTCTCTACGTATAATGCCGTAGAATTTACCATGAAGGGGCTTGTCAGTATGTTCTCTCAGTAGAAGTGTATATTCTGCTCCCTGTACACGACTTTTGAGCACCAAAGGTGTTAGTGATCCCAGGCCATGTGTATTATCGCTGGAATTAAATGGGCGGCCAAGCTCCTCTGCGGCCCTATCTGCGGCACGGTATAGAAACGCCGCAGCATTGATGACTTCATGTTGATGTAATGCGGGACGGGTTGTTCTCCGTTTAAGAAATTAGCAAATATACGAGCTAGATGTTTGTAGTAGAAGTAAACTTCTTCTACCAAAAGTTGTTGATTTTATCTGGCCCTGGTGCTGAAAAGTTCTTAGTTCTAGCGATGAATTTCTTCACTTCTTCAGCCGCAATTAGTGGACACTCTTTCTCTGGACACTTTAACTATTGCCTTTGGCAAAAGTTACGAAAGAGTTATATATCTGAAGCGTCTTCATTCAGCTAAGAAGTATCTCTATATACTTGCTCCCAGAAGACTTGCATCACTTCTTGCCTAGGCGGATTTTTAAAGGCACGTGACGTTTTATTGAACACACGGCAAGGATGAGTATTATTAATATTAGTTCTGGGTTGAGACCGTTAGAGCGCCTGACGCTTGGGTTATCCTGCTGCGTCCCCTCATGAGCCTAAGCATGACCCCATAGGCCTCTCCATAGGGAGAGGACCGCAGTCACGCTGTTGGCTGATATCTCTGACTCACTGATGCAGTGGTTGCCTGTGAGTGCTGGATGTTTCCCCGCAGCCGCGGGGCAGTGACAAAGGATGTGGGTAGCTGTCTCATTATCCTTTCCGCGCGGACGACAGATGGGACTTTCTGCAAGCCCTATCTTATGTCTGTGATATCCTAAGTTTCCATGTCCTATAAACAGTTCTGTTAGGACTTTGATTTCATTCCTTCCGAGCTTGAGTATTACCCCAGCTCGATTAGAATTAAGTTTGAGCCCAAAAGTGTTTTAGCCTTTCTAAAATCAGAGACCAAATCCCACTCATTCTGATGTTCCTCAGTCAGCCAACTGTTAATTTCTTCAGTGACTGACCTGCTGGAAATACCTACAACTGGGTCAAGTCGAGTAAAGTTTCTTCCTGCTGCTAGTTCGACTGCCCTGTCCGATATCTCATTTCCCTTTATACCACTGTGTCCAGGGATCCATAGCAGAGTAACTCGGTTTTCCGTCGCTTACATATTTGGTGCCTCAAAGCATTCCCATACTAATAGCGACGTGGTCGTTGTTCCATTCAAGGCTAATATAGCAGCCCTGCTGTCTGAGAAGATACAAATGTTCCTTTTTTTGTCATACTCTTTTGCCTTGTAGGCGCACTGGAGTATGGCCATAATCTCGGATTTCATAACTGTGGCGTAGGACTCCATCTCGATTGTAAAGCCCTTTCCATTCCTTCTACGATATACACCAGCTCCTGCATTCTCGCTGGCAGATGTGCGTCGCCGTTAACCCATTCTTCCTTCGTGGATATGCTAACTCGATACTTCTTGTCGAAGAAGTAACCAGTGACCGTTTTGTCCCTGGGTATATTCAGGGTCGGCCTTCTCGCGATGTCGACTGGTATCTTCACTGCTGTCAATATCCTTCTGTCATTTACCAAATTTGGCCTCCAGACCGCCTTCGCAGCCACGGCCTTGATGGTAAGATGGAGGGGCTCTAAACTCATTAGTGCCCCCAGTGCCATTGTGGGTGTCGTCTTTGAGGCTCCAGTGACGTCTCTCAGAATCAGTCCCCTGATTCTTTCCAGTCAAGACTTCACAGTGGACAGCTCGATCTTGCTCCACCAGACCACCGCCGCATAGGTTAGCCTGGGTCGCAAGATCGCTGTATAGATCCACATAAGTGTCTCCGGTTTCAAGCCCCAGCTTTACCGTATGGCTCTCCTACAGAGCCATAGTCGCTAATAGCTTCTTGCACTTGTTTTGCAGGTGCTCGTTACATAACAGCTTCTTATTCAGAATGACTCCTAGATATTTAGCTCGTTCTTTGTTTTTCAGTTGTTGTCCTCCAAGTTTCAATGTACTCGTTGTTCCCCACTTGTACCTTCTGGCGAAAACAACAGCGTCTGTCTTACTCGGATTAACCGATAATTCAGTTTTCTTGCACCGGAAATCCACTATCTTCAGTGCTTGCTGCATTACTTCGAAGAGCGCATCTAGATGCTGGCCGCGCACGATAACCAGTATATCGTCCGCATAGCATAAGACGTGGTAGCCCTGACTCGAGAGTAGATGAAGCAGCTCATCCACTACTAGGCACCACAGCGAAGGCGGCAAAACTCCTCCCTGCGGACATACTGAGTGAATGGTTCCACATAGAGTGGCATCACCCTTAGTCGTAGTTAGATTCCTATTGGCCAACATATGGTGCGTCCATTCTACGACTGCAATAGACACACCATGTGTAATCACGGCCACCCTGATCACCTCTCTAGAGGTGTTATTGAAGGCTCCTTCGATGTCCATGAAGGTTCCAATCGCGAGACCTTTCTCCTTCAGTTGACCTTCAATTAGGTTTACTGCTTCATTTAGGGCCATCTCCGTCGAGTGACCAGCCCTGTAGGCTTGTTGTTCCTTGCGGAGTGGCTTACTTGACAAGACCTTATCGTGGATATATCTATCCTCAAGTCTTGCCACTGTTTTTAGTAGGAAAGATGTTAGGCTAATGGGCCGGAAATCCCTGAGTGAGGTAAAGCCGATCCTACCTGCTTTCGGAATAAAGACTACTATCGTACCCCTTTATGCCGTCGGGACATATCCCAATTCAGTCTAGTCCTAGAAAGCCTCACTAGCGGCTCTATGATGACCTCTCCAGCCATCTGGTTCAGGAGACTTGAAAGGACTGAAAGATTTCAGGGCCCACCTGACCCTGGCGGAAGTGATAATCTCATTGGCCAGCCGCCGTTTCGGGCCCACTTGGGCCGCATATGACTTAGCTTGCCTCTGAGGTTCGCCCCCTTTTCTCAAAACCTTTTAAAGCCCGAGAAATTTGCCTTGATCAGCTGAGTCAAGATATCCCCGTGGACTCTAAGTATCCCCCTCCGAGCAATTTTAGAGTGCCGAGAATAGCGTCCGGATTTCGAGAAAGCAGCCTATCCAGTCTAGCCACCTCAGCTCCCTTCTCGATGTCTATGCAAAAGTTGGTCCAGCTCTCCTGCTTTGCCTTACGTATTGCATCCCTGTATTAGTCCCTCAGCGTTGTGAATGACGTCCGTAGTTCCTTCGTTTTGCCACTACTGGCACGTCTGAACCTCTCTCTGGTTTCCCTGCGAAGCTCTTCGAGTTTCCCGTTCCACCAGTATGTCTCCCCAGCTTTTCGGACACTTTTAAGTCGACAATTACTCTCATAAGTAGCTTTGATGGCTTCCGTGAAAGTTTTCGCTGCCATCTCCAGGGTATTCACGTCTTGAATTATCCTGGGAACCTCTGAAATTGCAAATCTTAGTTTCGTGGAAAATTGATCCCAGTCCGTTCTTCTTGGATTTCTGACCCATTTAGGGCCAGCGGGTACAACGGATTCCAACACGAACTCTATCTGTGAGTGATCTGAGAGAGTGCGTTCATCTGAAACCCTCCACTTCCTGATATTATACCTAAAGCTACTGATGCAGAGAGTGATGTCAATGACTTCCTCCCTGACCACATTACGGAACGCCGGGGTGTTTCCCGTGTTCAAATTATTCAAATGAGTGGTCATTAGATATTCCAGTAGGTCATCACATCTTGAGTTAATGTCCGTGCTGCCCCACAAAGTGTGGTGGAAATCAGCATCGCATCCCAGCAGAAGAGAAATACCCCTTACCTTGCAATATTCCACCAGTGTGCTTACCTCCATTGGTGGGTTGGTATCGCTATCATATGGAAAATAAGCTGATCTAAAAACTAGCCTCCCTATTACTTTGAGATCCGTGGCTATCACCATCAGGTCTCTCGAACGTAGTTCAACCAGCGGGACAGCGTCAACTTTCTCCGCCAGTATGCCGGCCCTTGGTTTGGCCGCCTTGGGATCCCTGTAAAAAAATACCAGCCCCCCCCCCCAATCCCCTTATGGTATCTCGAACTAACCATGGTTCTTGGATCAACGAGATACCTGTGTGCGTTGCAGCCATGCTCCTCTGCAACATTGCTGAGGCGCCTTTGCTGTGATGCATGTTAATCAGGGTAATGATTAGACTAGAAGCAGTCATTTAGGTCTACTCCCGATCTTCTTGCGTCTCAACAGGATCCTCCTGTCCCTGGCCGACAATCTTAAGGTTGACCTGACCGAAGTGATAGACGGGCCTGTTGTTGAGGGCCGCAAGAGCCCTCGTTTAGGACTCAGGAATCTGCACGACTAGGAGATGCCTAGTGCCCCCTAGTGTGTCCTCTTCCTGAGGCCTATAGTGCCTGACGATACGCCGGAACGCATTCTTAAATGAGGGGTTGAATCTCTCCAACCGACGCACAGTGGGCTAAATCGGAAATTTATCATCCAAAATCAGCTACAGCTACCATGTATCACGCCATACGTTGTTAGTCTTTTGATTACTGATGGTCTAGGAAGTTTCTTACAATGCGATAGGTGTTTAATAAAAACGCCTTCTGAGCTGCCGCCAGTACCCTACTGACTCCTAAATGTTCAAGATGTTCATTGCATCTTGCGTGCACATTGCCTGTAGCCGAAATCACAATAGGATGAATAGGTGCATGTTTCACATTCCTTCATACTGCCTTTAATTCGTGCCTTAGCTCGCTATACTTATGAATCTTGGTTGTATAGGTTGCCTGCAAATTTTGGTCATGTCGATTGGCTCGGATGTAATAATCCGTCTGGATAGTCACATCCCAATATAAGATGTGATCTTTATTTTCTGAAACGGGCATGGGAATACATCTATAGAAAGGCATCCATTCTGTTAAGAGCCCTAGGTTAAGGGCAAGTTGTTGATGTATAATGCCAACCACATCATTATGTCTGTGCGTATATATTCTCTTTAAGCCATTACGCGACAACCATCAATAATGTGCTCAAAGGATTCGTTGGTATCTCCACATAATCGGCACCGGTCAACCACATCTTGATGTAACACGTGTTTGCGATAATTCCTGGTGCGGACAACCCTGTCCTGAATCGCAATGACGAATCCTTCCGTTTCTGGAAAGAAGACTCGCTTTCTCAGCCAAATATTGGATGCCTCATTATCCACTTCATATTGATCTAACGTTTTGGGGTGTTCGCCGTGGATAGCTTTCTGTCTCCATTGTGTTTCTAATTCCTCTATGGTTTCTGCCCTAATATTCAAGGCCTCCTCCGAGGACTAATCCAAGGGCGTGTCGTCAAGATCCACTTTACAGAGGGTGTTGTAAAGCGTGACATCTCGCTTACTGTTAAAATAGTCTCGCAACTGTATAACTTGTGACTCACACAGTTTCCTGGCATCTACAATGCCCCTGCCCCCTCTATGTCGTGGAAGAACTACCCTTTCAATCGCCAAATTACTGTGGTGCATTCGTCGTTTCGTCATTTCTACGTGAATGATCCTGTTTAGTCGTTCGAGGTCGGTGTGCGACCATTTGAAGAGCCCAAAGGAGTACGTGAGGACAGGGATGGCATAGGAGTTGATTGCCCTGGTCTTGTTTGCCGAGTTAAGAGAACTTTTCAGAACCAATCCGACTCTTGCAGTGAAGGCAGTCGTTAGGCTTTTCTTGACTATCGTATGCTGAATACCCTTAGATTCGAGAATACCCAGGTATATGTATATGACTCGCCTTCAGCCATTTCCCCGATGTCATTCCCGAAATCGTTCTCTATATCCGCGGTTCCTAATTATCCTCTGGTTAAATGCACTGTTCGGCATTTATCGAGTCCAAACTTCATGTGGATATCATTGGAAAACTGCTTTGGAACATCAATGACTTGCTGCAGTTTTTCGTCCAAACTAGCGTATAGCTTCAGGTCATCCATATATAGAAGATGGGTCACTTGATGACCATCCTCGTTATCATTTACTCGGAACCCATGAGACATGCTATTTAGTGTTTTGCTCAGTGAGTTCAACGCTAAACAGAACCATAATGCACTGAAGGAGTCTCCTTGGAATATACCCGTCGTAATGCGTATTCATCTAGTTATCCTTGGTTGTCCATGATCAAATTTTGTATACTTTTAAGACTTCAAGCAAATAGTCATGTGGTACGGAAGGAAACGCTTGCTGGTAGTCAATGTATGCCATTTGCAAGTTTCTTTGATGTTTACGAGCTTGCGTCATGGCAACAGCGTCTATGGTGACTAGATCTGTACTGCCTGGCAAGTTTTTACAACATCCTTTTTGTTTTTCTGTAAGGATGTAATTCTTGTCGCAGTGAGAATGACTATGATACATAATGAATAGCTATGATAGCTGTAACACATTTATATATTGTTGGAAGACAGGCTATCGGTCGAAATTCAGATGGATTTTGAGCGCCTGGTTTTTTAGGCAACATACACGTAGTACCCTGGAGCATAAAGCCTGGTATCAGATCTTAGTTTTCGATGATCTTCTGAACCATGTCCGGACCTGGAGCTTTCCAGTTACTTGCTTTTTTCAAAACCGCTGAAACATCTAGAGCTGTGATGTTAGTCAGCTCCATTTCAGGGTTATTGCTTGTTCTTGCTTTCTCTAGTTGGAACCACGCAGTGTCGAAATTGCTTCCGTTAGTTTTTCCCCAACCATCCGACCAATAGTTAGTCATGTCTTCCAATTGAGGGACTTCGGCGTCTTATTGTTTATTTTGCGTTGTACTCAGTTGACGATAAAATCTTCTTTCATCTGCCTGAAAGGTTCGATTTTCTTGCCTTCTTGCACTACTTTTCTTGTACCGACGCTGTCTAGCAGTGAGAACATCAAGTCTCTGCCGTTAAGAGTCTATAATCTCATCCAATATTGCTGGTGTCAATGTCTCGATGTACAGAGGGTGGATGGTTTTAACAACATGGTGTATCATTTTTCTGGTTCGATTTCCTTCCTTATATTGAGTCAGTCGACCCAATTTGCACCTTATTTTGCTGACATCCATATCCAACCTGATATTCCATGGTGGATCTCGCTCCCGTCCTGGGGCAAAGGCTGCATTTATAGGCCTAGTTCTGCGGCCCAACGTTCTAACAGTTGCCACAGCTGCACAGTATACAGGAGATTCCACCACTAACGCATTTTGTGTTGCGTTCAAGTGCATAGGTAAAACCTTGCTGTTCAGGTGTTCTATTAGTGCCCGCAGATCATTTCTGACGTTCATCTTGGGCAGTGAATGCCTTTGTGTTGGCTCTACATGCCTGAACTCTAGTAAAGCATGACCGAAATTCCTTTCAAAGTGCTGTAGTTTTTCTGGGACTTCGCTGTTCAGATCATCGTTTATAATGTCCGGATGTGGTTCTAGTGGATCCGGTGCAAGATGTTCATTATCCCTAGCACCTATGCCTTCAGCTTCAATCAAGTCTTCGTTGTCCACATCTTCCAATGGAAGGTCATCAATAGGAAGCTGCTGTTCCACTTCCATTTCGATGGCAGCTATTTCAACAGCCGAAAACAATCTGTTTACAGATATTGAGCGTTTTTGATCTGCTAGATTCTGCTCATTTATTCTTGTGGCTAGTTCTGGATATTTAAGTAAGAATTGTCGATGATGTTCTCTCCTTACACTTTGCCCACTTTTCTTTGCCAAAAAAATAAAAGCGCATCACATCTCTGTTCATAAGGTATGTCCATTTTAATCGCCTCCTTTCCTGTTGAGCCTCTGCTTCTGGCACTGGTTGTATTAGGCCATCTACCTTCGGAGGATGTGGTGGTGCTGGATGATCACCAGGTTGAGGAGGAACATCAATTGCAGCTGCTTGTTCGTGTGACGCGGCTTCCTCTAATTGCTATGCATTGCCGTTGTTTTTCGACGCCAAATCAACCTGTTGTTTAATCTCCATTGCTCGATCCTCTGAGATGAGTAGAGTAGTCCTGATTTCCTTCGCCTTAGTGATAAGATCTCTTAGTGCGACTTTCTCTATTTGAGGATACTTTGCGGCAATTTTTGTTCTAAAATATTGTCCTTTTTTGGGTGAGGTTTCAAACTTCGCACTTTCATAATAGAGACGCATCAGTTCCTCATTCATTGTGTTATCCCACTTGATGCTCTCCCACGGCATTTCTGTTGAAGTGGTTGGCTGCAAATAGCTAAGGCTAGCCAAAGCATCCTCAACAGACACAGTTGATGTTTCACTGCTTACCACATGTCGCAGATGTTCTTGCTGGCCAGCTGTTTGATTAGTGAGATCAGCCTGACCATCTCGCAGCTCACCATCACCACTGTCCCGCATGATGCGGCCCCCAGCGGTGGCTGAAGGGGTGCCCCGATGATTCTCGGGTAGCGATAAGCGTTTTAAAATTTTCAAAATACTCTCCATTATCATTTATGGGTTTTGGTGTTCCTCTTAGTCACTTTCCTCTTTGTTCTCTTCCTGTCTGGCATGGGAAACCCTGTCAGTAGCAATGCTACGGCCAACATAGCCGTCAAATTTAGGAGAGGAAAGCTGAAGCCCTACCGCGATGACAACGCGAGAACACCTTCGGTAGGGACTTGACCATGTTCATATTATTATTTTTTTTAAACTTTTTCTCGGCTAAACCCGGTTTTTCGTCATAGCCACGGACTAAGTCAAGTGACTGATGTATAAGGATGTTAGAAGTTAATATAATACGATGTCTGATATCTTCAGTGCTGATGTCGTAGTACAAAATTAGGAGCATGGTGTAGTTTGCAGTTTGTCTTTACCGCTGTTATCCTTACACAGCGGCCGTGAGTGTTGGAGGTGATAACAGTCACCACTGGCTGCTTTCTTAGAGCTACCATGTCCATATTATTATAAAGCTCATTTTTCTCTCAGGCTTAAATGGTTATTGCCCAATATGTCGAAGGCATTTTTGGTTAGAGTTGGATTTTTTGTTTGTTTGAATATTATGCACGGGGTTGTCCCGGTATATATTATCAGTCACGGACGCATGATTATAATGCAATCAAGTGACCTGATAAGTGCGTGTGTCCCGACATATTGGGCAAAGCCTGGTTTTTACTTCATCATTCACAGACTGGGTTGCAGTCAAGTGCATGATCGGGGGACCTACAGCTTAAGGTGGGTTCCGACCCACCAGAACCTAGGTAAAGGTACATAGAAAAATTTCAAGAGGTACCGGCTCAGGGATCGAACCCCGGACCTCTGAAGTGAAGTCCGAGCGTCTAACCAACTGAGCCATCGAGGCACTTTTATTATTATTATCATCGATCATCTCTCGACTTTCGGACATAGATGTTGTTAATCGTAAGGTCATAAGCTAAAAGATATTAAAAAGGAAAGAGAGTTGGGCTACAAAATATCTCAAAAAGAAATAAATCCAGCGCGATGTTTTTTCCATTTATTTTGAGCGGTATCCCTGAGTGTGGGGGCGAAATTTTTAATTTTTATTTCTTCAAACTTTTAACTTTTAACTTAATGCGCGGGGGGTAGTTGAAGCGAACGAAATTATTTTCTTGTAAAGCTAATTATTATAAACAAATAAAATAAAAAAATATTCTACATTATGGATTTTTCGTTTTCAAAGTGCATTTTTGCGTTAAAGTTACTTTCTTTTATCGGCAAAATGATATTTGAACATAAGTATTGATTATCTGATTATTTTCATTGATGTAATGCATTAATTCTATAGAGAAATGTCCAGTGCACACTGTAACGTGGTGGTTTGCCACTTGTTGCTGATCCTCCCCGCAGACCTAACAATCGGTACAAAAATATTCACGGCCGGCACTGACTCGAAATGATTTAATTAAGGAATGAGAATGAGAGAATCTGTATTGTAGAAATAAATGGAAAAGAGGTTGGATAGGTCAGGGATTAGGTATAGTTAGTTAGTTACTTTTATTTTTAGATAAATGTACATTTGAACCAGGTCAGTTTAGAAACCGAGGAAAAGTTAATCTGAGGATTTGTCATCCTACCTTGAATCTGGGAGTTAGAAAATGAGAATCAACAATGATAATCTTGAGAAGAAAGAAGAACTGCTGTCAAACTGTCACTCCACCTCATTCAGAGCCCCGCCCCCCCCCCCACAGAACACTGCAACAAGTGTCGCCGCAGTGCTGATTTTAACACTGCACTTTTGTGACACACTGCTATCCAATAACGGGCCTGTCCAACAATACCTGTAGGCTCAAGTCAAATAATTCATACTCACTACGATAAAAACCACTACTCACGACGTACCGGACCATATTCTTTCCGGCACACGTCAAAAACAAACTGGCGCAGCCATCTTGCCAAAATTATCGAGCCGGCTTACCACCAGGGGGACACCCAGTCCAGTATAGCGATGGAACAACCGGATGCAGAGAAAGAGGGCGGCACCTGACGAGCGGGAAATTTTGGCGGGACTGATGGCAGTGGGGAGACCGAGAGCAGCAGAACGCTGGACAGACCAGTGTCGGCCGTCGACGTGATACTTTGTTGTCAAATATATACCTTTGCCACGGAGCAAGAGAAGGAAGATTTGTCTGACTAAAGAGTGCTTCTTGGATTCAAGGTAGGCGTTACAGACGTTAGGTCTATTCTTACCTCCAGATTTCCATTTGTTTCTCGTCATGAGCCGCGGTCGAATTTAGTATTCTTTGTTTTTGAGGATTAGCAAGTATTCTTGTTTGACTTCTTCGAGTAAATATGTGTGAGAGAGTTAGTGATTTGAGTCAGTTCTGAAATTATGGATCTTATTACGCAAATTCTAGTATGCTTGTGAAGCAAATTTTAGTGTTTGAATAAACCTACTATTTAAAGTGTTTTTTTTAAAGGGAGAGTGTCATGATGTTTTCTCATCCCCACTAATCCCTCTACCCTTCTGGCCAGGGACCTTTCTTTTGAGTTTACCGTTTAACATTTAATTGCTTTCTTTTGAATGACGCTATAAGAGCCCCTGGCGCCTGACAAGGTAGATGATGTAAATTAGTTAAGTTGCATTACCTAGGACGCCATTTTGTCCACTGATTTCCCTTTTTGTCGCTTATGAATGAAATTAGTGTTACAAATTGGCGCCCAACGTGGGGCCAGAAAACATCATGACCGTAAAATAAAGCGCCTGAACTGAAGCGACCCAGCCGCGCTAACAAAGGCTAGCTGTCGAGCAGCCATTTTGAGGAATTTCTACATTTTCAGGAAATTTTATCATATTTATGAAATTTATTTTATGTTTATTGCTGTGTTCTGAAATATTGAATATGAATTGAATATTGATTCTGTGACTATGTACTGATATTGAGATATTGATTTGATGCCTTGTTATGATATTGAAAATGTATATTCTGTGTGATTTTATCTGCTTTTCAGGAATTTTAGTGTTTGTAAATTTATTTAATATGTGATGTGGGAATATTTCGGTGATTCGACAATGCGTTTATTGGGAGATTGAATATTGTCACGAATGCTTTGGCGAAGTTTTCACCTATTCGTACGGAATTTTCGGGATTTTGTGGGAGCATTCGGGATTTTTCTGGGATTTTCGGGAATTATGCTCGAAAGTTTATTTGTTGTTCGCGACTATTGGTACGGAATCAGATTTTAAGAAATTTTCGGGAATCGTATAGAAAATGGATTCGCTTCTAGTTCGCGGCTATTAATACGGAATTTTGTGGATTTTGAGAGTAGGTTTGGGAATTATTTTCTTTCAAATTTAGGATTGTTTGGGAAAGGCTTACCCTGTAGTTTCGTGACAGCCGTGGCTATTCGTACTGAAGTGTGGGAAATTGTTTAAATTTCGGGATTCTATCCAGGACGATCCTAACATTCCTGATTCAGCAGTACTTATTAAGGGATATAATGTAATTCGGGCCGATCGAAGAAGTAACAATGTGGTGAGAGGGGGTGGGGTAGCTATCTATATTAAGGATACATTGAAATTTGAATCTCTAATAGAAAACTGTAATCCGTGTAGCTCGTCTCGCATGGACGGAATCTCTATAGATCTCTGTCTAATTCTTGTTAACTTGAAGAAATCTCGACTTGCCATTCTGGCGGTATATAAAAGTCCCAGTCCGGACCCCTCTTGGGACGGTACTCTGGAAGATGCGTTAGTTCGCGCAACCTGTGAATCTGATCACACCATCTGTCTGGGCGATTTCAATGTAAATGTAACGGAGGCTGGGAATCCAGGCCGGGAGAAATTATACTCTCTCTCGCGCCCTTTTTGTTTTAATCAGATTATTGATGTCCCAACACGAGCAAATGCAATCTTGGATCTTCTTTTTGTCAGCACAAACCTCCACATCAGCGACTCAGGTGTTATTGCATTACCAAAAAAGTTTGATCACGACATGATCTTTTGTAATATTAATTTGGAATCTAAAAATAAATCAGGTATTTTTCGAGTGGGTAGGGACTTTAAGCGAGTGGAGCAGCAGGCATTCAATGAAGCAGCGAACCTGACGGACTGGGATAGCGTCTTAAATTGTAATTCCGTAGACGAAAAGGTTGAACGCTTCTCTTTCCTAGTCTTAGAACTAATTAATCAGTTTTGCCCGATCCGACGCTTCCAAATAGCTAGACCAAAACCACCATGGTTCTCGGATTCAGTAAAAAAGATTTCCAGAGCTAGGGATAGGGCTCGCTGCAAATGGCGTAGGACTAACTCGGAATCTAGTAAAGCTAAATTTGTGTACCTTCGGAACTTAGCCACGTATGCCCTAAGAAGCGAAAAGAAGGGTTATCTCTCGTCATTCCCGGATAGGAGCTCCTCTAAACATGTTTGGGAAAAAATTAATCTAGCGGGGGTATAGTCTGGACAGCAACAACATTCATGGGGTAAATTAATACCGGACCCTTCCGGGATTAATGATTTTTACATGGACACCATCCCACCGGCAGAGGCCTCAGAATCTCTGCTTCAGGACTTAAAAGATTTAGCAAACAAATTTGAGTCAGTCTCTGATAACAAACTAGTATTTCGGCAGATCGACTTAGGCCATCTTTATAATGCTATGAAGTCAATCACTTCCACAGCAACTGGATCAGATGGCATTAACAGCTCATCAATTTATTTGTGTCTGCCCTCATGCCTTCCAGCACTATTAGATATAATGAACACCTCCTTAACAGTAGGAGTGTTCCCATCAGCTTGGAAACTAGGCATTGTGCGCCCATTGCCGAAAAGCGAAAACCCAAGTTCTTATAAAGATCTTCGCCCAATCACCATCCTACCTTATCTCTAAAAAATCTTGGAGAAGATCTGTGTACAGCAGCTCAACTTCTTCGTTAACAAAAACGGGGTCTTACCTTCTTGCCAGTCGGGCTTTAGGAAGGGGTTCTCTGCTGAGACAACCCTCCTCCATGTTTCTAATGAGATAGGTTGGGCGTTGGACTGTTCTGAGGTAATCTTGATGGGCCTGTTAGATCTATCCCGTGCTTTTGAAACATTGAACCACGGCTTACTCTTGACAAAGCTGGAGTCAATAGGATTGTCGGAATCCGTTCTAAGTTGGTATAAAGGTTTCCTTTCGAACAGAGAACAATGTGTGGCGATCTCTGATTCTCGAACTACGCGAACTTCTCATCGAAGAAGTGTGAATAGAGGTGTGCCATAAAGGGCAGTTAATAGCCCAACTCTATTTTCGATCTATACTAACGATCTGCCAGAGGCAATTTTCGAGGTTTTGCGGCTGATAGAAGCAATTTCTCAGGGTAAAATTAAGTTCACTATACATATGTACGCGGACGATATTCAAATCTATGTGCGATGTAAACTGGAAGATATTGAGGAGGGAGCAGCGATTCTGAATGTGGTATTGAACTGCGTAGCAGGCTGGGCAGAACAACGCGCACTAGTCCTCAATCCGTCCAAATCGGTTATTCTACCGATCGGTAAGGTTGACCGAGACCGTTTGCCTATTTTCAGTATAAACTCCTCGCAGCTTTCCGTTGTCTTCAGCGCAAAAAACTTAGGCCTGACAATGGACTCCTTATGGAGCTTCGAAGAACACGCGGTTAAAAAGTTAAACGCTGCTTACATCCGATTGAGGAAGCTATATCCTTTCCGTCGCTCGCTTCAGCAAGATATCAAATTGATGTTAAGTCAATCGTTGATTCTCTCCCTTTTTGATTACGCCTTCACGAGCTATGGGCCTGTCCTGAGTGCGTCCTTGAGGAAGAGGATACAGAGAGTACAAAATTCCTGCTTAAGATATGCATTTGGCATTAAAAAATTCGACCACATTTCCCCGGCGTTCGCTGAATCCGATTGGATAAAGATGGATCAGCGATGGAAGTTGCATCTCTGTATTCTCGCCTTCAAGGTGTGGTCGAGGGATGTGCCCCCATATTTGAGAGAGCTTCTTGCTACTGTGGAAGAAAGACGTCCTCGAAAATCACTCATGACAAGATCCGACGGTAAATTTGTAGTTCCATTTGCCCGTTCGTCTAAAGCGGATGCTACTTTTTCCTGCAGAGCGCCACGCATGCTTAACGATCTTCGAAACCCGTTATCCTCTTATGCAATAAGTTCAATTAGAAAGGAAATGACGGAAATACTTCGCTCAAGCGCCTAATTTATTTTTATCATTTTATTATATAAAAGCTCGCTGCTATTTTGGGTTTTTTTTTTTTTTTTTTTATTTCAGTTTCGTTGCGATCTATGCTGCCTTATTAATGCTAAGATAGGACTCAGCACTGTAGGTCGATTATACCTCTACTTCGGACTATTCTGTTTGCGCGTAGTACATACATTTGTTTAATTGATTCAGCCAATTCTAGTTATAATTAAAAGGATAATTTTAAGTTATTCTAAGTTAGTTTGTAGAAGGATAGGTTGGAAAGCAGCTTGAGCTGAACCTCTGCCTTTTATGTTCCTATTGTTCATCTGTTTTTGTGTATTAAATTTGTTTGTAGACTGAGTTCATAATAAAGATCTATTATGAAAGAATGAGGAAGCTCATTTTTCTCTCAGGCTTAAGATGTTTATTGCCCAATATGTCGAAGGCATTCCTGGTTAGAGTTGGATTTTTTGTCTGTTTAAATATTATGCACGGGGTTTTCCCGGTATATATTATCAGTCACGGACGCATTATTATAATGCAATCAAGTGACCTGATAAGAGCGTGTGCCCTGACATATTGGGCAAAGCCTGGTTTTTACCCCATCATTCATGGACTGGGTTGCAGTCAAGTGCATGATGGGGGGACCTACAGCTTAAGGTGGGTTCCGAACCACCAGAACCTCGGTAAAGGTACATAGAAAAATTTCAAGAGGTACCGGCTCAGGGATCGAACCCCGGACCTCTGAGGTGAAGTCCGAGCATCTAACCAACTGAGCCACCGAGGCTCTTATCTATTTATTGTAGAGAAGTTGTAGGCTCCGGAAGCTTCGATCATGATTCCTAAATGAAACCAATCCCAAAGCTACTGGAACGTGTACGTCATCCACTTCTGCTCCTTCTGTCCTAGAAGGTAAGCAAGAGCGGGAGATTTACGCGTGATAACATCGGGCAACACTGTTCCGTGGAGTCAGGTCTCTAGCCGCGGATGAGCTTACGGGGCAAACAAGACAGTTGGAGATGAGGGTTTCACCTCTGGATACTTTTTTAGAGCTACCAATCTTTGTAGAATTTAAGAGGAGCCGTGTTGACGGACCAGATGGAGTGATCCCAGGAGAACAGCCTTTTGCATCCGGTTCGCGATGAAATGAGCCTGACGCTGGCAAGCCGGAATCTTGTTGAGTTGGCTAATAAATGAAGCTTTCTTACCTCCAAGGCAGCCGATTATGAGAATTATAAGATGGACTTTGTAGCCTTGGTACAGCCTACTCAGCTCGAAAAGAAGTGCTTGATATTTCGCCTGTTTTTCTCCCTCCTTTGCCGTGATATTACCATCGGCTGGTGCCGAGAATTCAATCACGTAAATGATCTTGTTCTTCAGATCTTGGAGGACAATATCAGGCTTCGTAGCACTGACACATTAAGTGGTGGAGAATGAGAAATTCTCTCTATGTCTCTCTATGTACGCGCAGCGTGCATATTTAGAGCATCCACTGTGAACATGTCCAAGTGTTTCGGGCTCTTGCTTGCACGCTTGGCAGTTGGTATCGCGTACAGGTATATTCATTATGCGCTCGCGGTAAACTAAGGTGCCTATGACGCCATCTTGACAGGCAAAAAGAAATCCCTCGGTTTCCGAACTCAATCCAGCAGACTTGAGAAACATGTTGGACAGACCCACCGAGAGCTCTTCTCTACGTAGGATGCCGTAGAACTTACCATGGAGGGGTTTCTCAGCATGTTCTGTTAGTAGGAGCGTATGTTCTGCTTCCTGTATACGACTTTTGAGCACCAGAGGTGTTAGTGATGCTAGGCCATGTGTAATGTTGCTGGAATCAAATGGGAGGTCAAGCTCCTCTGCGGCCCTATCTGCGGCATGGTATAGAAACACCGCAGCATTGGCGACTTCATGTTGATGTACGAGTCGCACAAGGGAATCCGTGCTTTTTAGAACTGAGCAGGCTGTAGCCAGAACCGTTCTTCGATGAAGACACTCTAAGCTTAGCAATCCTCTACCCCCTTTATCACGAGGGAGATATCTTCGAGGTACGGAAGATCTAGGATGAAGACTTCGTTGTATTGTCATCATCTTGCGTGTGCTTCGATCAAGTTGTTTTAACTCATCGACGTTCCATTTTACTGCACCAAACATGTAGAGCAGTATAGGAACGGCCAGCATATTGGTCGCCTGGATCTTATTCTTTCCAGATAATTCGGAAGCCCAAATTTTTCTGAGAATTTGGCGATACCTTTTTCCAAGGGCCGTTTTCAAGTTATGCACATTTTGGGTTTCCGTTTGCGGTATTCCAAGATATGTATATGTTTCTCCAATACCAAAATGTTGAATGGTATTTCCGCCTATGAGTTGAACATCCTGATCGTCACTGGATGATGTAGTTTCTAGTCTTCCTTAGTGTAGGTGGACGCAAGCACACTTGTCCAGTCCGAAGCTCATGCCAATCGCTTTAGAATACCTATTTACCGCATCTACAAGGATGTTAAGGTCCTTTTTTGAGGAAGCAAAGAGTTTAAGGTCGTCCATGTATAAAAGATGGTTGACCTTATATTCTCTTCTGTTCGGCGGGCCACATAGGTATCCAGAGCTTTTGACTCGGAGCACAATAGATAGAGGCAAGAGGGAGATGCAGAAAAGTATCGGACTTAGAGAGTCTCCTTGAAAGACGCCCCTCTTATATGTGACAAAGCTTGTAGTCACTTGTCTTTTGTCAAATGTTATGACAAATCTTGTCCGCCACAAGAGCATAAGCTCTTTTATGCATCTCACTATTTTTGGATGCACCTCCATGCACTCAAGGAGCTTGATAAGTAGCTCATGGTTCGTGTTATCGAATGCCTTACGGTAATCAATCCAAGCCATGGACAGATTGCGTCGATACCTGATCAAGTCCTGGGTGATACACCTGTCTATTAACAGGTTCTCCCTGCAACCTGCCAGCCCTCTCTTGCATCCACGTTGTTCGACTATTACACTCCATACCGGCTCGATAGATGTCAATATCCTCTCTTTGAGGATACCAGTGAATAGCTTGTAGCTGGTGTTTAAACAAGCTATGGGCCTATAGTTCTTTGGACATGACAAATCTCCGGCCTTAGGGATCAATACCGTGCGTCCTTCCACTAGCCACTGCGGGACGGGTTGTTCTCCGTTTAAGAAAGTAGTAAATATACGAGCTAGATGTTGGTGCGTAGAAGTAAACTTCTTCCACCAAAAGTTGTTGATTTTATCTGGCCCTGGCGCCGAAAAGTTCTTAGTTCTAGCGATAACTTTCTTCACTTCTTCAGCAGTAATTAGTGGACACTCTTCCTCTGGTTCTTGTAACCTTTGCCTTTGGCAAAAGTTACGAAAGAGTGATATATCAGAAGCGTCTTCATTTAGCTGATAAGTATCTCCATATACTTGCTCCCAGAAGACTTGAATCTCTTCTCGACTAGGCGGATTTTTAACTACACATGACGCTTTATTGAACAGACGGGAAGGATTAGTAGAAAAGGTGGAATTTTCCTGAATCCACTTAACTCGCCGTTCAAGGCGCTGTTTCGCTGTTGAAAGAGATCTTA
>CAKNXH010060610.1:153655-178723 GCA_932178445.1 Andricus quercusramuli | reverse complement strand
GTGTTGACGGACCAGATGGAGTGATCCCAGGAGAACAGCCTTTTGCATCCGGTTCGCGATGAAATGAGCCTGACGCTGGCAAGCCGGAATCTTGTTGAGTTGGCTAATAAATGAAGCTTTCATACCTCCAAGGCAGCCGATTATGAGAATTATAAGATGGACTTTGTAGCCTTGGTACAGCTTACTCAGCTCGAATAGAAGTGCTTGATATTTCGCCTGTTTTTCTCCCTCCTTTGCCGTGATATTACCATCGGCTGGTGCCGAGAATTCAATCACGTAAATGATCTTGTTCTTCAGATCTTGGAGGACAATATCAGGCTTCGTAGCACTGACACATTAAGTGGTGGAGAATGAGAAATTCTCTCTATGTCTCTCTATGTACGCGCAGCGTGCATATTTAGAGCATCCACTGTGAACATGTCCAAGTGTTTCGGGCTCTTGCTTGCACGCTTGGCAGTTGGTATCGCGTACAGGTATATTCATTATGCGCTCGCGGTAAACTAAGGTGCCTATGACGCCATCTTGACAGGCAAAAAGAAATCCCTCGGTTTCCGAACTCAATCCAGCAGACTTGAGAAACATGTTGGACAGACCCACCGAGAGCTCTTCTCTACGTAGGATGCCGTAGAACTTACCATGGAGGGGTTTCTCAGCATGTTCTGTTAGTAGGAGCGTATGTTCTGCTTCCTGTATACGACTTTTGAGCACCAGAGGTGTTAGTGATGCTAGGCCATGTGTAATGTTGCTGGAATCAAATGGGAGGTCAAGCTCCTCTGCGGCCCTATCTGCGGCATGGTATAGAAACACCGCAGCATTGGCGACTTCATGTTGATGTACGAGTCGCACAAGGGAATCCGTGCTTTTTAGAACTGAGCAGGCTGTAGCCAGAACCGTTCTTCGATGAAGACACTCTAAGCTTAGCAATCCTCTACCCCCTTTATCACGAGGGAGATATCTTCGAGGTACGGAAGATCTAGGATGAAGACTTCGTTGTATTGTCATCATCTTGCGTGTGCTTCGATCAAGTTGTTTTAACTCATCGACGTTCCATTTTACTGTACCAAACGTGTAGAGCAGTATAGGAACGGCCAGCATATTGGTCGCCTGGATCTTATTCTTTCCAGATAATTCGGAAGCCCAAATTTTTCTGAGAATTTGGCGATACCTTTTTCCAAGGGCCGTTTTCAAGTTATGCACATTTTGGGTTTCCGTTTGCGGTATTCCAAGATATGTATATGTTTCTCCAATACCAAAATGTTGAATGGTATTTCCGCCTATGAGTTGAACATCCTGATCGTCACTGGATGATGTAGTTTCTAGTCTTCCTTGGTGTAGGTGGACGCAGGCACACTTGTCCAGTCCGAAGCTCATGCCAATCGCTTTAGAATACCTATTTACCGCATCTACAAGGATGTTAAGGTCCTTTTTTGAGGAAGCAAAGAGTTTAAGGTCGTCCATGTATAAAAGATGGTTGACCTTATATTCTCTTCTGTTCGGCGGGCCACATAGGTATCCAGAGCTTTTGACTCGGAGCACAATAGATAGAGGCAAGAGGGAGATGCAGAAAAGTATCGGACTTAGAGAGTCTCCTTGAAAGACGCCCCTCTTATATGTGACAAAGCTTGTAGTCACTTGTCTTTTGTCAAATGTTATGACAAATCTTGTCCGCCACAAGAGCATAAGCTCTTTTATGCATCTCACTATTTTTGGATGCACCTCCATGCACTCAAGGAGCTTGATAAGTAGCTCATGGTTCGTGTTATCGAATGCCTTACGGTAATCAATCCAAGCCATGGACAGATTGCGTCGATACCTGATCAAGTCCTGGGTGATACACCTGTCTATTAACAGGTTCTCCCTGCAACCTGCCAGCCCTCTCTTGCATCCACGTTGTTCGACTATTACACTCCATACCGGCTCGATAGATGTCAATATCCTCTCTTTGAGGATACCAGTGAATAGCTTGTAGCTGGTGTTTAAACAAGCTATGGGCCTATAGTTCTTTGGACATGACAAATCTCCGGCCTTAGGGATCAATACCGTGCGTCCTTCCACTAGCCACTGCGGGACGGGTTGTTCTCCGTTTAAGAAAGTAGTAAATATACGAGCTAGATGTTGGTGCGTAGAAGTAAACTTCTTCCACCAAAAGTTGTTGATTTTATCTGGCCCTGGCGCCAAAAAGTTCTTAGTTCTAGCGATAACTTTCTTCACTTCTTCAGCAGTAATTAGTGGACACTCTTCCTCTGGTTCTTGTAACCTTTGCCTTTGGCAAAAGTTACGAAAGAGTGATATATCAGAAGCGTCTTCATTTAGCTGATAAGTATCTCCATATACTTGCTCCCAGAAGACTTGAATCTCTTCTCGACTAGGCGGATTTTTAACTACACATGACGCTTTATTGAACAGACGGGAAGGATTAGTAGAAAAGGTGGAATTTTCCTGAATCCACTTAACTCGCCGTTCAAGGCGCTGTTTCGCTGTTGAAAGAGATCTTAGTTTTTGCGTCCAGTGATGCTTGATGGTTGACAGTTTACACTTGTTCAGCGTGTGATTTGCTTTCCTCAAGTTTCGAGCAAGTGCCCTAACTTTTGGAGTGAACTTTTTATTTGATGTTATGTAGCTAATCACGCACTGAACATTTGATGCATGCCGTCTCGCCGTTTCAATTTTGAACTGAAGCTGTGCAATACGCTCGCGTGTCTTACTCAGACGTACCGAAGTTTCGTTACTTCTATCGTCGCTAAGCAGGGAGACCGCCTTCTCGTAAACTAGACAGTTCAGATTCCAGAGATTAACATCTTCGGGGAGCAAATCGCGGAGAGCAGTATTAGCTTCAGCTAATTTGCCCATCCTGAGGAAGACTTTTTGGTGGATAGATCTCCTACTTCTCATGTTGACATTATCGGCTATCTGCAAAGGTGGTCTTGCTGGAACGGGTGGAATGTTCGCTGGAGGATGTTGCTCCTCTTCTTGTTGATAAACAGCTTCATATCCGTTTTTTCGCAAGAAGAATACCTGATCTCTTAAATACTGAGGCGTTTTATGAGCATATTCCTGGTGCATATTGCCCCAACGGTCATGTACCCTCTTCATGAATCCTCTCCGCGCCGGTGAGCTTCTTTGCCAACAGGTAAGAAGGTCCCTCCTGAGTTGGTCCGACCATTTAAATCGATGTTCTCGCGTTTGTCCGGGGTCATTGCCTGGTCGTCGCCTCGGTTCGCTCCTATTGCCACTCCCAACTGAACCATGGCCTCCATCCGAGAGAGGCCTATTGTGGGTGGCACTGCGCCATACTTGTGTCGTAACCGCATAATTCGTTGCATTGGGGAGTTAACCCAAAGCAACGCGGCTGACTGCAAGAGCAGGAGCTCTCGGGCGATGGGGTCGCCACATCCCTACGCTACTATTTTTACTATTTTGCGAGTTTCAACAATGTTTTGAAAGGTTCTTTTTCGGATTTCGTGAGATGGTCAGTACTGTCTAGAAGTACGGAATTTCTGAGGAAGCTTCCGCGATTTCAGTGGAATTTTATTTATTTATTTTTTTGATTTCGCGATATTGAGGCTAGTAGTACGGAATTTGAGATATTACTCGATTCCACCATAATTTTTTGCAATTCTATCGTGATTTCGGAGCAGTTTTCACACATTCATTTTTTAAGTATTTGCGAATATCAACGAGATTATTTCCGGATATTCGGAATTGCTTCTGGATCGCTGGTTAGAGAATTAATGTATCCTTTTGGGAAAATGGACCGAACTACATCAAGCGTGGATAGGTTATGGACGGAAACTACCGAAACCATTGTGAGCTGGGCAAGTTCGCTAACTGAGAAAGAACTTCGTGAGGTACTTGGGTACCTTAAACTTAACGTCAGCGGGGATGACGCAACCCTGAGATGGCGCTTAGTCAGCTTCCACCAGCATTGTCGACACATGCATCTCACGTGGGAGGAGAGCGGGGAGCGAGATTTAACAACGGAAATAGACAATTTCGGCGTTTTTCGTAAAGTTACAACCGCAACCCCTCCATCGACCCTCAGCGTCCCTATAGCCACCCAACTTACCCACCCAGCGGGATTTATAGCAGGTTTTAATGCTTTGTCGATTGCGGAACCGCTGTTCACACCAACAACAAACGTCGGTGGCGTAACATTTGCTCGGAGCCTGGAGAAAGTAGCTACGTTCTCTCCGCTCACACATACAGCGCCCTTGTACACACCCGCGAGCCGTTCTACCATGATACCTTCGGCCTTTCCGGAAGTGATTCAGTCCACGGGAATACGCATGACTTCTTTCGCCGCTAATCGCGCTCCAAGTAGTGGCCTTGAAGGTGGCTCGCCTTCGACGGGTTTTCTGAATCTCTCGAGACTTCGAGAAGAGGAAACTCAGTCGAATGCAAGCTATGTCACGGCCACTTTACATAACAATAATCCGTTTTTGGATTCTTTTGTGGCAAACGATGATCCCTTTTGCACAGGTAATGTTCCCTATAGACATTTGGAGAATCAAACGAGAGTCCAGATGTCCTCTCCTAACCCGGCAAGTGGATTGCCGACCGGACTGGGCCAGAGAAGTAGGGATGATATTCACTTAATAGTGCGAAAGTGGAATATCAGCTACGACGGAAAGCGCGATAGCAGTGCGGAGAAGTTCCTTACTCAGATCGAGGAATGTAGGAAGGGCAGTTCACTATCGGATGAGGATCTTTTTAGAGCACTCCCGTTCTTATTAAAACCACCCGCGCAACATTGGTATAGGTTCCACCGTGAAAAATGGGATACGTGGCAGCAATTTGATATCGCCTTTAGACGTAGGTATGGGGGGATGAATTTCCACATGCGAGTCAGGGATGAAGGGCGTAAAAGGACTCAAGGTCCAAACGAGCCTATAGCAGACTATGTGCTTAACATTCGCCTGATTTTCCAACATTACGATACTCCAATACCGGAAAGGGAACAATAGCAGATGGCAATTAATAATTTGCACCCCAAATATTTGGAAGCCCTTCCTAAAGTAGAGTATCGTACCTTTGAAGAGTTGGAAGATGCGAGCGAAAGACTCCAAACATCCAAAATGATGAGCAAGGCATATCTACCTCCTCCACCTGCCCAAGATAGTGTTTTACCAGAATTTGCCTATCGAAATCAAGAAAGAAAGACAGAAGGGGTATCTACTACGGAGAACCAACCTGCAATCGCGTACAAGCCGAACCAAGGGGCGAACAAAACACAAAAGAAGGGTAATAAATCGGGAAATGACAAGAACCAAAATGAACCCAGTAAAAATGCTGGAGAAAAGGAGTAAATAATTCCCAAAATAATAATCCTCCCAACGTTAAACAGAATGAAGCGTGTGCCGTAATGGGTCCTCCCAATATTACAATCCCTTCAGTACCACAATTATTTGGTACACCCCCTACTATGGGTGCATATTCGCCCTATTTTAACTATGGCTTGTATCCAGGTTTTCCTTAGGCACAGCTGTTGCCAGCTAATTTCAGTTATCCTTCACTGGCTACTCAGACCGTCGAAGCGTCAAACCTTGCGACTGCTGCGGTCGGTGCTAACCAGCAAGGAGCAAATCCTCTAGCGCCGGCCCCCTTAGTGTGCAAAAACGCTAGTGGCACTTCAAGAGGGGAGCGAGGCTGCTGTTGGAATTGCCGAGGGCAGGGACATAATTCGCGTTCTTGCTCTGAAACTAAAACTACATTTTGCTACGTATGTGGCAAACCTGGTCAAATCTCATCGAACTGTAGCGGATGTTCGGGAGCCAGACCGGCAAACGAATAAGGGTGAGTGACAATGGGGTCCGGCCACTTTCCCCTTTCGTTGTTAAGGCCCCTCAGACTTCATTAGATCAGGTAAATGCAGTACTTGATGAGCGGCGCCAGTTCATTACAGTCAGCGTTGATGGTCGCTCACAATATGGACTCTTTGACCCAGGCTCGAGCTGTACCTGTATAGGTAAGCAGGCCTTTGGAAAATTTTCGAGTTTACTTGCGAAGTTAGCGGATCAACCCCCTGGAGTTTTTAGGTATAAGGAAATTTTTGCAGATTCGTTTTGCGCCGAACTTCGATTGTGAAGTTTTGCTCGTTCACGATATTGCGGAATTATTCAATTTTGACGTTAGATTTAAGCCTCGTATTTGGAGAATAGGTGATGGTGCTTGGCGAACGTATGAAGGACAAATATTAGGTTCAAAAGCAAACCTGCCGTCGGAAATATCAGAAATTCGTGCGGAAGATGCTAATATTTCTTTGTCGAATGAAATCGCGCGAGCCTGTGCAACTATAACGGAATTAAAGCCTTTTGAGGCTAAATACCTAGAAGATTTTCTTAGAAGAAAAATTCCTCCTATGCCAGCCAGGCTTCCTGCTACTCACCTAGTAAAACACCATATTCACATTCAGGGACATTTCCCCATCAGGCAAGCTTATCGACGTCTTTCTCCCAAGGTTCATGAGTCCTTGGCAGAATCCGTCCATAAGCTGGAATCTGAGGGGATAATAAGCCCTAGCAAAAGCGAATGGTGTAACCCTGTGGTGATGATTAGGAAGTCTGATGACGACTATAGGCTCTGCATAGATTTCAGGAAATTAAACGAGGTGGCCAAGAAAGACGCGTACCCAATGAGAAATATTAGTTCCATCTAGGACAAGCTTTCTTCGGCGCGATACATTTCCAAAATTGACCTTAGTCAGGCATTCCATCAGATTCCTCTCACCGATGAATGTAAGGAATTTACTGCTTTCCCAGTACCAGGCAAGGGGCTTTACCATTATAACCGTATGCCATTCGGGTTATCGGGAGCTCCAGCTACGTTTCAGCGATTGCTGGACCGACTGATAACGCCATAATTTGAGCTTCATGCATTTGCGTACAAATTGGCCCAAGAAATGCCATATCAATTTCCAGATTGGAAATTAGAGGGCGACCGTGTGTATTGTCACCGCCCAGACCACCTTACCGATCCATTGTTACCCGATTTAGAGGCATGGAAGCTGGTTCTGCCTTTGGAGCTTCGTGACGGGACAATAAGTGAAGCTCACGATACTACGACGTCTGGCTAGTTGGGTGTGGATAAAACCTTCCAGCGTCTTTCGCTGCTTTACTATTGTCCTGGCATGTTCAATGACGTTGCAAAATACGTTCGAGCATGTCAAACTTGTCAGAAGATGAAGGTAGATCAAGCAGATCCAGTGGGCCTGATGGGTAAACGAGTGATAGAGCAGCTTTGGTCAGTAGTAGCAGTGGACATGATGTGTCCGTTCCCACTAAGCCGCTCTGGTTACCAGTATATACTGGTTTTTCAAGATATGTTCACTAAATGGATCGAGGTTATGCCCCTTCGAAATGCAATTGCTGCAAATGTCCAGAAATCGTTCGAAGAATCTCTTATCTTTAGATGGGGAACCCCTGAAGTACTGTTCACGGATAATGGCACGGAGTTTGTGAACAAGTTGATTTCTAAAGCCGCATCGGAATTAGGAATTAGGCACTCGGCTACCCCACCGTATCATGCTCAAGCTAATCCGGTTGAGAGAGTTAATCGTGTGCTTAAAATCATGATATCATCCTTCGTGGAGGGTGACCATCGTCATGGGGATAAACATCTTCCCGATTTCCGATTTGCGTACAATACGGCCGTACATAGTTCCATTCGAGTGTCGCCAGCACTCTTGAATTTTGGTAGATAGCCAGGACTGGCAAAAACGTTGAAGCGACAGGAAGAGTAAAACGAAGATTCTCATTTTCCTCATTTTATGGTAAATTAAAAAAAAAGTAATAAATTACAAGTTTGAAATTGTTTCCCATCAGGACTTTTAATTTAATTTAAATGGCGCCAAGCAAAAGTGATTTTGCTGCCCTGGAAGGAAATTAATTTTATGCAAACGCGAACATGGAAACTTTCATAATTAAAAGAAAATTAATTAATTTTAGATGGCCCTAGCTCATAACTTTTGGTAGAGTGGCGTGAGTACCTGAAAACCGTATCTAAGGAAGATAAATCTGAGAGGTCACTTCATTAAATACACAACGTTTTAAATATAAAAATGAACAATATACATTCTATTTATTGACATAACCTCCCTAATCATAAGGAGAAACTTGTAAGAACACATTATACACAATCTAATACTTGACTAAAATCAACCCCCTTTTAAATAAAGCATCTAGATTTACTAAAATATTACAACAATTTCATTATTAAAATTTAAGAAGACAAGCGCGAGGACGACAATTAAAATGAGCAGATTCCGCCCTGGAGCAAGTTTAACCGCATTTTTCCCTCCGCGTCTACTGACGCCATTTGGAGCGTGACGGTTAAATTTCAACCCCGTTAAACAAAGTTAACCCAAAGAGAAACAAATTAACAAGAATGCATGAGCCGCCCACCTTACGTTGATAGTCCTGAGCAGCTCTCAATCTCACAATCCTGAGGAAGTAGTACGACGTAGTGGAAGTAGTGGCGACAACAAAACAAAAAAAACTTGAGAGCACGGACAAACTACCTCTCACGAGGCTCGACCGAAAACAGACCGCGAGTTCACTTCGCTTGACGGTACGCAGACCGCCCAATTTCTCCCCTCCTGCGCGCGATTTCCTACTTATATTAAAAGAAACTATAAAATATTTTCTGTGATCCATCTCGATACTTCTATCCAGGAACATTCAGATTCACGCTATAAATAGCAATCAACTATCTCACACACTAAGCAAATCTCAAAACTTAAATTATAGTCTGGAGGTCAGATTATTGACGCTTGACGGTCATAGACACCCGGATGGTCAGTCTGGGAAGGGGTGTTGTAACGTGGTGGTTTGCCACTCGTTGCTGATCCTCCCCCCAGTCCTAACAATCGGTACAAAAATATTCACGGCCGGCACTGACTCGAAATGATTTAATTAAGGAATGAGAATGAGAGAATCTGTATTGTAGGAATGAATGGAAAAGAGGTTGGATAGGTCAGGGATTAGGTATAGTTAGTTAGTTACTTTTATTTTTAGATAAATGTAAATTTGAACCAGGTCAGTTTAGAAACCGAGGAAAAGTTAATCTGAGGATTTATCATCCTACCTTGAATCTGGGAGTTAGAAAATGAGAATCAACAATAATAATCTTGAGAACAAAGAAGAACTGCTGTCAAACTGCCACTCCACCTCATTCAAACGGCCCCCCCCCCCCCCACAGAACACTGCAACAAGTGTCGCCGCATTGCTGATTTTAACACTGCACTTTTGCGACACACTGCTATCCAATAACGGGCCTGTCCAACAATACCTTCAGGCTCGAGTCAAATAATCCATACTTACTAGGATAAAAACCACTACTCACGACGTACCGAACCATATTCTTTCCGGCACACGTCAAAAACAAACTGGCGCAGCCATCTTGCCAAAAGTATCAAGCCGGCTTACCACCAGGGGGGCACCCAGTTCAGTATAGCGATGGAACAACCGGATGCAGAGAAAGAGGGCGGCACCTGACGAGCGAGAAATTTCGGCGGGACTGATGGAAGTGGGGAGACCGAGAGCAGCGGAACGCTGGACAGACCAGTGTCGGCCGTCGACGTGATACTTTGTTATCAAATATATACCTTTGCCACGGAGCAAGAGAAGGAAGATTTGTCTGACTAAAGAGTACTTCTTGGATTCAAGGTAGGCCTCACAGACGTTAGGTCTATTCTTACCTCCAGATTTTCATTTGTTTCTCGTCATGAGCCGCGGTCGAATTTATTATTCTTTTTTTTTTTGAGAATTAGCAATTATTCTTGTTTGACTTCTTGGAGTAAATATGTATGAGAGAGTTAGTGATTTGAGTCAGTTCCGAAATTATGGATCTTATTACGCAAATTCTAGTATTCTTGTTCCCTAGTTAAGCAAATTTTAGTGTTTGAATAAACCTCCACTAATCAATATACCCTTCTGGCCAGGTACCTTTCTTTTGAGTTTACCGTTTAACATTTAATTGCTTTCTTTTGAATGACGCTATAAGAGCGTCTGGCGCCTGACAAGGTAGGTGATGTAAATTAGTTAAGTTGCATTACCTAGGACGCCAGTTTGTCCACTGATTTTCCTTTTTGTCGCTTATGAATGAAATTAGTGTTAAAACACATTTGAAGGCAGAAAGAAATTATTTTTTTCTCTCTTAATTTTTCTGAAGTTCTGTCGTCGGTGATAATAAGCGATATGAATTTTTCACCCGATATTTTTTATTAACAAAATGATCAGTGTAAGCATTTGAAGTGAGAAATAAATCGTTTTTCTTTAAATTTTCCCTAAATTATATCGCAACAATCATTTATTGATAAAAAATTTTCATTTGATGTTTTTATTAATTTTGTAAACAAATTATATAAACAAATGCTTAGTGTATACATTTAAATACAGTAAGATATCGTTTTCCTCTTCATTGTCCTTAAATTATATCTCCACTTATGTTTATTCATGAGATTTTGTTATCCGGTATTTTTAATCAATCAATTTTGTGTTATTTAATTTTCCTCAACTTATGTCGTCAGTGAAATTCAATATGGTGAATTGTCATCTGATGTTTTTCATCAATTTTATAAACAGATTACATAAACAAATATCTAGTTTGGACATTTAAAGACAGAAAAATTCGGTTTTTTTCTCCTAATATTCCTTAAATTCTGTCACTTGTGATGTTTATTCATGAGATCTTGTTATTCGACACTTTTTATTAATTCTGTAAACAACTCCTATAACGAAAATTCCCAATGCGGATGTGTGAAGGCAGAATTCTTCGTAATGTTAATTTGATAATAAATGAATTTTATGAACATATGTTCAGTGTGGACGTTTAACACCAGAAAAAGTTAGGTTTATTCGCAATTATCCACAAATTATGTTGCCAGTGGTAAGACTTCATTTTCTTTATAAAATGAATAAAAAATATTGCTTAAATGCCAAAAAAAATTTTGCAACCAATATTTTCTTTTAACAATTTCTTTTTCACAACATTTTTTTAAAAAAATTTTCACAAAATTTTGTCTTCACAACATTTTTGTTCAAAAATTTTTGTTCAGAACATTTTTTTTTTAAACATTAAAAAAAAATTCCAAAAAAATTTCTTTACTACACTCTATGCAATATAAAATTAGTATTTTTCGTTACCACCTCCTAACAACTTTTGTGGACGGGCGCAAAGTGGGGTGAATTCGGAAATCAAGGTTTAAAATGACATTTAGAACGCAATTTTGCACCGATTTTAGTTTTCTTCTTTTTGAATAACTCAGAAGTAAATTCTTTAAAAAAATGGTGAGAGTAGATTTTTCATTTTTTTGTTTATTTTATTTTTAACAATTTTTTTAATTGTTAACTTGCATAGTTAATTGTTACAAACGAATTTTCTTAACAAATAATCAACATTAGAGGTTCTTCGCCTTTGAAGTATATGTCTGCCCTGCAATCGCTAGCTTTTACCGTTAGAATGATGCGTGGACATGAAAATTTAAGATGACTTGTTATAAGTTTATTTTATAAACAAATTATATAAACAAATGCACATTTTGGGCGATTTTGAGCGAAAAGAAATCTAGCACCCCTACTCCATTGCTTAAGGGAGGCCCACGCATGTGTCCCTTCCTTCTAGGCGTCAACTCAACTCGCCATCCAGGGCGCGAGCGTGAAGGACGCGAACACCATCAATAACTGTTTATTTTATAAACAAATTATATAAACATATGCACATTTTAGGGTATTGCAGGTGAAAATAAACCGTTTTTTCTTCTGTATTTGCTGAAATTATTTTGGCAATAACGTTTTCTGGACACATTTTTCCCACCCATCAATATCGGTTTATTTTATAAACAATTTATATAAACAAATGTACATTTTTGGTGTTTTTAAGCGAAAAGAAATAATTTTCTTGTCTGACCTTACTGAAATTACATTGCCAATGATTTTTTCTGAAAAAATGTTTATAACCCGTCAATATTTGTATATTTTATAAACAAATGCAGTTTAGGCTATTCTATGTGAAAATAAAGCGTTTTTTCTTCTGACCTAGCTAAAATTATATTGCCAATGCCAATAATGTTTTCTGAAAAACTTATTGCCACCCATCAATATTTGTTTATTTTATGAAGAAATTATATTAAAAAATGCCAGTGATATTGTGTGATGAAGTTTGATTACAAAATGAAATCTATTAAATTTGTAACAAATGATGTAAGTGTATACAAATTTTAGTAATTTGAAAACAAAGAGAAATCATTCAAATCATTTGTTTATATAATTTGTTTATAAAATAAACAAATGAAGGGCAATACTGCATAAGGGCGTAAGTGCCAAAACCCGAATTTTACAGGAGGAACAAAGAACTGTAGAACTTTCACGCAATTAATTTAAAAAAAAGAAATGTAATAAAAAGTTCGAGGTACTGTTAGGCTTTATCGATCCATGGAACAAACATCCTGAAAGAAGCATCCATCTCCGAGAAAACCTTTGTCGAAGGAACGGCGCGTACCCAAAAAATCTGATTTTGATACATAAAGAGTTGAAAAACTTTTCTTTTTTTCGACTTAAAAAAAAAAGAAGGAATTACCTTCGAGCTATTGGTTACCTCTATCGAATCGAAAAAAGAGCGCTCCAAAAAAAATAACGATGTGCAAGAAAACCCTAGTATAATAGCGGCGCATCCTAAAAATGCACATTGTGCTTCCCCAAAAACGAAAATGTGGACACACAAAGAGTTACCTAACTTTATTATTTTTTGAAGAAATTAAAAAAACAAAAAACTTCTTTTGAGCTATCACTTAGCTCTATTGAATTTTGGAAAGAGCAGGCAAAAATATTAAATTACTTTATAAACAAAAATACCAAACATGGATTTTGACACACTTCTAAATCGAACCGGACCATAATCTTGATAATGGTTGATGGGTTATAAAATTTTTTCCAGAAAAAATCATTGGCAATGTAATTTCATCCAGGTTAAAAGAAAAAATTATTTCCTTTCGCTTAAAAACACAAAAAATGTACATTTGTTTATATAAATTGTTTATAAAATAAACCATTATTGATGGATGGGAAAAAAGTCTCCAGAAAACGTTATTGCCAATATAATTTTAGCAAATACAGAAGAAAAAGCGTTTTATTTTCACCTAGAATACCCTAAAATGTGTATTTGTTTACATAATTTGATTGTAAAATGAACAAATATTGATGGGCTAGAAACTTTTTATTAGAAAAAATCATTGGCAATGTAATTTCAGCAAGGTCAGGGAAAAATTGCAGGGCAAAAATATACTTTAAATGCGAATAACCTCTAATGTTGATTAAGCACCAAATTAAGTGCACAATTAGGCAAGCAAGAGTGGGTGTGGTGAGCCCACACTGGTAGTAAATAATCCACCTAGAAACACTCCCCGCATCGGGTAAAGTCACGCCTACCCCGGAAGGGAAATGGCTTAATGGTTAAAAAAAAAGACAGAAGAAAAAACGGTTCATTTTCACCTAAAATAACCTAAAATGTGCATTTGTTTATATAATTAATTTATAAAATAAATAAATATTGATTGTTTATAAGCTTTTTTTCAGAAAAAATCATTGGCAATGTAATTTCGGCAAAACAAATAACAAGTAATCTTGAATTTTCATGTTGACGTTTCATTCTAACGATGAAAGCTAGCGACTGCAGGGCAGAAATATACTTTAAAGGCGAATAACCTCTATTGTTGATTATTTGTTAACAAAATTTGTTTATAACAATTAACTATGCCAGTTAACCATTTTTTTTATCTTGCCCATACCCTTGTGCATTAAACCCCATGGACGAGACGTATAAGAAAATTGTTATCAAGAAGATAAAAAATTAAAATTAAAAAATCGACATTTTTACCGTTGGTTGCGTTAACATAAAAATTAAATTAACAAAAAAATGAGAGGAACTAGTCGCACCATTTTTTAAAGAATTTAATTCTGAGTTATTAAAAAAGAAAGAAAACTTAAATCGTTGCAAAATTGCGTTCTTAATGTCATTTTGTACCTCGGTTTCCGACTTCACCCCACTGCGGGGCGTTGCAAAAAATAGCGTGTGATACACGTGCGCGTAGGTGATTGATTGGTGTTGTATATTAGTGAGACGTGAACGTGAGTGATTCATATCGATCAATTCGCAGTCGATCTATGTATGCATGAATGTGTTTGAGGACTTTCGACCTATGTGTATGTACTTGGCGGTTGATTCATTCTGTTCGTGACCGCGCCCTAGCATAGTACACATTATGTAACGTGTATCTGGATTATCCGAATCTAATTTTTTAAATTGTGATTGCCGTGCTTTATTGTGTTCCGTTCAAATCCACAGCACACCTGCTCACAGGTTGTGGGCCCAGGTAACTGGAATTAGTGTTAAACTGCAAGAACACGTAAAATTGTGTGGACAAAGTTTTTTTGAGGTTAGCATGACACGTGATTTAGTGGAATCCAAGCAAAATGAGTGCGCCTAGTTTTACGCGAATCGAAACCTTAAATAAAGAAAACTATGATACATGGAAAATGCAAATGGAAGCATTACTAATTAAGAACGATGCGTGGGGCTACGTAAACGGCGGAATCTCGATGCCGACAGGCACCACCGCGATGGATGCTGCAGTGCTACAGTGGAATAATGGAAAAAGTGGAATAATGTTTCGAAATTTTCAGGTGCGCAATCGAGTCTCGAGGCGATTTACCGACACCAGAAAAACTTCGGGAAAGGTGATCGATGAAAGTGATGCCCGTAAAAATGATATTCGAAGCGCGACTCAAAACGCGATGATTGCGAAACGCCGGAATCAGAACAAGGGGAAGACGGAAAATACAAGTAATACGAGGAGTGCTAGCAAAGAAGATTTCAAATTTCGATGCCATAGATGCTGGAAAATCGGCCATAAGAATGCCGACTGTAAGTATAAACGCGAAAATAGCCGACCTTCGACGAAGAGTACCGAAGACGTAGTTCTATGCGCGGTGGAATATTTCGCAGACCTACATGAGCATGAGGCCCTACGCGCGGAAAATAACACGTGCGGTCGAAAGGGTTGTATCGACAGCGGCGCAACGTCGCATTTGTGAAACGAAATACGCGGTTTCGTGGAAACAGACGACTCGAAACGTGGAAAATTTAACTTAGCGAGTAGTGACTATACTGATATCGCAGCGAAGAGAACGGTTTTGTTTAACACGGAAGTTGACGGGAAAGTGAAAAACGTCAATCTAACGAACGTGCTATATGTCCGTGACCTACGCGCGAACTTGCTGTCCGTCTCGAAGATGACGGATAAAGGCTGCGAAGTGTTATTTGCCAAACATCACGCCGCAGTTACCGGCAGTGATGGAATTATTAAAGCGATAGCCGATCGCGCCGGAGACGTATACTACGTACGCGAAATTAAGCAGGAATCATGTCGACAAATTTCGGAAAGGTCGTGTGACGCGGAAAATCCATCGGAAAATTTGAAAACATGGCACCGTCGCCTAGGTCGCTTAAACGTGCAGGATCTCTGCAAGGTGAATCGAAATAAAACAGTGCTCGGCGTAGATCTTGCAAAAAGTGAAAGCAAATTGGAATGTGAAATTTGCCTACGCGGGAAAATGACGAGAACTCCTTTTCCAAAGAAATCGAGAAGAAAAACGGAAATTTTGGACATAGTTCACAGTGATCTCTGTGGTTCTATGCGAGTTGAATCCAAGGTTAGAGCGAAATACTTCATGACCTTCATCGATGACAGCTCCAGATGGTGTGAAGTGCGTTTCCTCAGAAAGAAAAGCGAAGCCTTTGAAGCTTTCAAAGATTTTAAAGCACTTGTTGTCTCTCCAAGGAATTCAACGAATATCTGAAGAAATACGATATTCAGAGAAGACTCACCGTCGCCTGAACCCGGAACAAAACGGAACTGCTGAGAGGAAGAATAGGACTCTCCTGGAAATAGCTAGGTGTCTTCTCATCCAATCAGGTTTACCTTCAACTTTTTGGGCAGAAGCAGTTTGGACTGCGAATTACATTCGAAACAGATGTCCAACTAAGAGCCTGGATGGACGTACGCCGTACGAAGCATGGACCGGAAGAACTCTAAACATAAGTTATTTCCGGGAATTTGGATGCAATGTTCTCATCTTGAATAGAGACTCTAAAAAGAGAAAACTTGAAGAACGTGGTAAAGAAGGAATTTTCCTGGGTTACTCAGCTGAATCAAAAAGGTATAGGGTATTGATCCCTAAGGAAAATCAAATTGAAACTACGCGTGACGTCAAGTTTTTAAAATCACCACCAGGTCCTTCGGTAAACCGCTACGAGGATTTTCTTCCGGAAAATTCTGAATGGAAAAAAGACGCAAATCTTCCTCATACAGTCAACATCGAGACTGAGCCACCTGAGAATCGTTAGATTGACGTTCCTCTCATTGACGAAGACAAAGAGGATGAAAGGAACGAGGGGGAAGAGATCGAGATCGACGGAAACGAAGATGCAGCGGAGAACGGGGACGGTGAGAATGAGGACGCAGCGGAGGAAGAAAGAAGAGGTCCAGAAAGACCACGAAAGATCTTGACAGGCCTCAGAGGTAGACCGAGGAAGCAATATCATCCACCACAGGATGATGCAAGGTATGTTGAATTTCAGGATGCTTTTGTAGCAGAAGTACCTGCAAAACAAGCAATATCGGGCAATTTCAATGAAACGTTCGCACCAGTAGCCAAGGATGCCTTGGAAACTATCGTTCGCATGGTAAGGAGTTGCAGAGAAATAAGGATCAAAGCAGAAAGAATGCTCCAGGAATTGGAAACTGGAGACAAAGTGCCTTTATTAAAAAAATCCTTATATGGCCTACGCCAGGCCAGAAGAAGCTGGCACGAAAAAATTGACGAATTTATGAGGAAATTCGAAGCGACACCAACTAACGCAGACCCTTGGATTTACTATATAGGACAAGGGGAAGACACGCTTTTGATCGCCGTGTACGTGGACGACATTCTGGTCATCTCACGGAATAAAGTTAAGGTCTCTAAATTCAAAGAATACCTCTCACAGGAATTCAAAATGAAGGATCTCGGCGAGCCGAAATACTGGCTTGGAATTGAGTTTGCACGAGACGGAAATAAAATTGCAATACACCAAATGGGATAAAATAGAGATATATTAGAACGCTTTGGAATGACGTATTCGAAACCTGTCAGTACACCTATGGATATGAACGTGAAACTGACGAAATCAGAGCAGGATCCGGACATTGAGGAGAGGAAGCTACCTTTTAGAGAATTGGTGGGTGCATTTATGTACTTAGCTGTTGCAACGAGACCTGACATAGCTCATGCTGTTAGTGCACTAAGTCAGTTTAATTCTTGTTACGGAGAAATTCACTGGACGGCAACAAAGCGCGTGTTGCGCTATCTGAGAGGATCAGCTGAACTAGGGCTGATATTTGAACCAGGATCTGAATCTCTCAAAGGATACGTCAATGCGGATTGGACCAGCTGTTTGATTGATAGGCGTTCGTACACGGGGTACACTTGTATTCTCGAAAATGGCTCAATTTCTTGGGATTCCAAGAAACAGAGAACAGTCGCCTTGTCGTCAACGGAAGCCCAATATATGGGACAAACAGAAGCTGCCAAGGAAACCATGCACCTTCGATGATTTCTGGAAGAATTAGCATTAATGAATGTGGCTAATGCAACGGTTCTGAATGACAATATGGGAGCCAAACGACTTGCAGAAAATCCCATTTTTCATGCCAGTGTATCTGGATTATCCGAATATAAATTTTTAAATTGTGATTGCCGTGCTTTATTGTGTTCCGTTCAAGTCCACAGCACATCTGCTCACAATTGGTAACTCGTGTGTGGCATCATTCGCCTGCGGCTCGAAGCACTCGTCTACGTTTTCGCACTCACTTCGCTCGTGCGCTAACCACCGCCTCGTGCTTCGAGCCTTCGGCTTATGCTGCGAAATTCACACTCGCACACAATCACCTATTTTGCGCACTTGTATCACAAATTACTATTTTCGGCTTCGGATATTTGTAATAAATTTACGGAGAACTCTAGTGCATGTTTTAAGCCTTCTCAGCATATAACCGTAGATGAACAACTGTATTTCTGAAAATTCTGTTGCCCATTTCTTCAGTTTATGCCAAGTAAGTCAGTCAAATATCGCATCAAATACTGGCTTCTGTGTCATGCTGAGTACTGCTACACCTTGAACGGGTTTCCTTACATTAGTGGCCAACTGCCCGAAAATTGGTTGCAATATATAGAAATGGGGAAAAGGGGAAGCTGAGATAAGGTTTAGTCAGTGATAACACCATATATTACCCAGAAAGACGGTTTATTCACTAACTTACAGTGTTGGGTTTTCGGGACTCGTCGGCCGCGATCGACATTTATCGGGTCCCATCCCTTTAGGCCCAGCTCAGGAAAGGAATAATTCAGGGTCCTAATGAAATCTCACGTTACACCCCGTCACCCCTGTGCGGGTTGCGGCATATGCCTCTACGATTCCGGATCCGGGTTCATCAGGAGTTTCTGTTCGTCTGCGAATAGTTTTAACAGGTCGCTATCCTCAGAACCCAGATCTTCCTCGATCACGGTCACGCTTTTCTCACTGTTTTCTCTTTCTAACTTATTTTCATCGCTTTCTTTAGCCTCTACCCCTGTTTTTTCTTTTCTGTCCCCAACTATTTCAATTACTTCTCTAAAATTTAAATTTATTTTTTCCCAACTGGATTTTTTGTAACGCTTCTTATTCTCAGTTGGTGATGTGTGCCCCCTCCTGCTCCTTTCATCCCTCTCGTTGCAGTATTCATCGTGGTATAAGTATGAATCCTCTGGTATGTGGCTTCCTCAGAATCTCCATTTTTGGGTATTAATCCTACCCGTTCTGCTAAATCTGTAACAATTTAAAAAGAAATCCCGACCTATTCGGCCATACCAATTAAAAATATTCAAAAATTACAAAATCAATAATAATAGTCTAATGCAGACTATACTAATTCTTTTAACTATCCTTCTTGGCTGCTTGCTGACGTTCTATCGTTTATGAATATGTAATCGCTTTGTATATTTTCTTTTTTGATTTCATATTTGCTCACCATCAATTTTTCTTATGTCGTTAATATTCCATTTTCCAATCGATTTTCCTTTGATTTTACTCAGTTCGTAGACGGTTGGTAATAATTTTGCTATAACTTTAAATGGACCTTCCAAATCTTTATTAAGTTCTCTGGCTATTTTTGCTTCCTTATTAGATAACGTCTTATATTTCTTTAAAACTAAATCGCCGACTCTTTATTCAAAAGGTCTACGACTTCAGTTATATTGGTTCGCTTGTTTATTCCCAGCATCATCTGAATTCTTTGGTACTTCTTCTTTTATTATTTTGAGTCTACGCAATCTATCGGTCCACATATCTACTTCATGAAAACTCAACTTCGTCTTCGTTCTTAATTTCGTTTTTCAAGATTTGCAATAGCTATAATTCTCTACCTAGGTTTAAAAATGCGGGCGTAAAATTAATTGACGAATGTTTACTAGTGTTCAATGCAAGCTGCAAATCTTCCAAATTTGGTCCCATTCACTATGATCATTTTCTAAGTATGCCTTTATCGTCGCTTCAATGGACCTGTTACACCTTTCCATTGGGTTAGCCTGTGGATGATATACAGAGTTTCCACGCCAGGGCTTACCAAAAAGTCTTATTAAAGAAATCTGCACCATTTCCTGTCAACAAAACCCTCGGTGTACCCCTTCTAGAATTTTGTTGGGGGAAATTCCGTTTTAATCGTATTACCATTCGCTTTTTTCCCTGGTATAATTTCCACCCACTGAGTGAAGAGATCAACAAAAATCAGTATATATTTATTTTGGGATTTGGTAACTGGAAGTTGTCCCATAATATCTGAGGCCACCAATGTCCAAGGTTCTTCCAATATCCTTTTCCCCATCAAAATCAAAATTCGGGTCCGCCGTATTGGATCTGAAATTTTGAATGTTAACATTTTGACTTTAGATTCGAAATTAGCGACCCGAAAACCCCCCATACAGTAATTTTCAGTCATATTAACTCGGTCTTATGATTTTAGTCCACCATGTTGGATCCGACATTTTGAATTTTCAACGACCCCAAAACCCCTTTAATACGACAAATAGTCAAATTTACATTAGTGGAAATCATTCATGCCATGAAGGTTCAAAATAGATAATTTGATTGTATTTTTCTTACAAACAGGAAGTCCTAGGCTGATTCAAAGCTCATATCTGGATTCGGCATGACAAAATCTATGAGAATATATTTGTAAAATATGTAATGTGATATCTGAGCGCCCATAGTATCCAATAATACAAGTTTTAGTCAAGAAATGTCAAATTTAACCCAGATTTTCAAGGTAAAAAATGAATATTTTCAGGTTCTCCGTATTTTTGCTCTGTTCTGTAGCTATTCATCTGTAAATATAAAAAATCCATCCCCCTAGGTCATCCCTGTCAAAAGTTCTACGATTTTGTCACGAACTTTGTCACTTTAGCCCACTGCGCGACGTGTGTCTACTGATTCTACATACGACTTTGAACTCGAAGACGAAGTTGTATTTAAGAACAAGAGATGATACGGCACCTAACTGGCAGGATTCGGCCTCCTCTGCTCCGCCCTCTCATCCTTGGTCCTTTCATAATTTCAAATCTCATTTAAAAAGGTATTTCTCAGTCCTTTCTCTTTTTGTGCCGACAGACGAAGCGTATCGTTCAAGCTTAGGATCACAAATTAATTTTTAGAGTGGCGTCCCCGTTCTCCCTCTCATAGGAGTCGGAGCGCCACTCGAGTACGAGCGTAGAACTATAGAGTGAGAGGGCGAACGAAGGAAAAGGCCAACTGCCATGTCCGGTAACCCGCAGCGTGGTGGCGCATAGTCGGGGTGCGTTCTGTGCCACGCAGAACCCCGCTAGTCGATGGTCCAGGGGTGGCTGACTCGGCTCACCGCGCAGATTCTCTGCGCCAGCTTGATCCTAGTCTTTCCGAGCACTCTTGTACGTGCGGGAATCCCGTCCACTACGCATGCGCCAGGAAAATCTCTTTTAGTCCCAGGTGACAGCAGACATCCCTTGCAGGCACCCTCGTATGAGTTGACAGTTGTTGTTGTCGTGTGGTGTGGTTGATCCACCCTTGCAGGTGATGAGTTTTTTGTTTTGAGTATAGTTAATCGTTTATTGATACTACTGAATTTAGTTTCTTAATTGAGTGTCTAATTGAAGTTCTTATTTTTAACATTTTTAGTTGGTATTAGCCGTCGAACTCTTATGTTCTAGGCTAATAGTTTCTTCAATATATTAAATTTGAGTTATTAATTTAATTCAGTTAACTTAAGTCTTGGTTAGGATAAAAGAATTCTTACAATTTAACATTCTCCCTGAAGACTAGCCATAGAACTCTTATATTCTTGCCTATTATCGTGACTGTTATTAGAAAGCCCGTGAATGTGATTCGTGACTCTAAACTCATATCCCACGTAGAATTTGAAAAGTAAATTTTAATACTTTCAAATGTTTTTGTACGGGGTATGAATTGCCCAGTCACAGTAGAGAGTGTAAGTTTCAGAAGCACTTAATGATCTACGATTGGGGAAAAATACTAAAAATTGAAGAAATTGATAGTAAATCAAATCTTTTATGCTCTTACTTAATTTCTTCGCTCGATCAGTTTTCGCCTTTGCATGTTCCACATAAACATAAAAATTCAGCTTCTTGGATCACAGTTGAAATCAAAACCCTAATGAAGAAACTTAATAATAAGCGTCGCCTGGCAAAGAGAACTAAAAATACACTGATACAAGCACACTTTCGTCAGCTAAGGAACTTAGTTCAAACCAAAATCAGGGATTCGTATAATCAATATAATTACAATGCTATGAAGAACAAGAATGAAAATGAAAACATCTGGCACTTGCTTAGATGCTTATATCTAATTCCACCTAAGAATGAAGCCTCAGCTCATACTTTCCCATCTAATGATTTATTAAAAGCATTCACAAATCTACCGTTCTTTAATTCCTCAAACTCTGGTGTACCCCTTAGAGCAGTTCAGACAAGTTCGACCTTTCGAGATACTGATTTCTTTTTTTGGACATAGCACCGGAAGTTCTCTTCGAGAAGCTCTTCGAAATAAAAACTGAGGCTTTGGGAACCGATGGTATATCTATAAAGATGATTCGTCTAGTGCTTCCCGTAATTTTCCCCATGCTCCTTCACATCTATAACTCTTCCCTTCAGGTGGGATTTTTCTCTGATCTATTGAAAAAGGTGCTAATTCGCCCTATTCCGAAGGTTTCTAGTCCCGCTTCTGCTAATTATTTCCGGCCTATTTCGATACTTTATGCTATGTCTAAGCCGCTAGAACGTATTGTGCATTCGCAACTTACGAGTTACCTAGATGCAAATAGGCTACTTGATCCGCTAGAATCGGGCTTCTGGTATAAGCACAGTACATTAGCAGCCTCCCTGAAAGTTACTCCAGACTTTAAAATCGCTATCGAAATGAAGGAAATAACAATAGTTGTTTTATTTCATTTTCCTAATGCTTCCGATAATGTTGATCACAAGCTTCTTTTAAATAAACTTCGTAACCTTAATATATCCAGTACTGCAATCGCGTGGTTCAAATCCTACTTAAAATAAACCGTTTTCAACAAGTAGTTAATAATAAGGGTGAATGGTCTGATTGGGTAGGGATCGAGAGTGGAGTCCTGGGTCGGTCTAAACACCTCTGACCTTGGTAGTGATCTTGAGCATTGTAAGTACCATAAATACGCGGACGATTTTAAACTATGTGTCTCTGGTCCTATCTCTTCCATTAATAGTTTGATTGCATGAGTTCAGAAGGATATTTATATAGTGAATCAATGGTCACTAAACAATAGGTTAACGCTGAGCCCTTCAAAAACTAAAGCAATTATTACTGGACAGTCCTCTTTCCCGTCCACTGCAACCATCCCTCAGCTGAAGGTTGATGGCCTTGACATTGCCTTCGTTGATTCGGTGAGGGATTCAGGGTACATCCTCAAACGTAACCTCTCCTGGAAAGAGCAAATTCTCCAAATCTCGAGGAATACCTTTAGAGTACTCCAACAGCTTAAAAGGAACAAGGAATCCTTGTCAAATTCAACTCAGATTCTACTTGTTAAGAGTCTTATCCTCCCGTTTTTTGATTATGGATGTATTATGTACGATGATATTACAGATGAACTGAATTCTAAACTCGAGCGAGCACTTAATGCCTGCATACGATTTATCTATGATGTACCGAAATATGAACACATTACACTATATCGACAAGGGGCGGGATTTCTTAATGTCACGTCATCAATCTTGTCACAAACCTTTTAAATTGCAAAGATCCTTTATGGTGAGGGGAGCGCATCTTTGGAGTAAGAAACCTGAATCAATTAGGAATTTAACTTCGCCTTATCACTTTAAAGAGCTGTTCTTTAACTTTTTATTGTTAATTTATCTAACTTTTAGTAACGTTTTACGTCGTATTATTATAACGCTTTAGTATTATAACAATTATATCTTTGAAATTCGACCAATGGCTTATATCAGTTATCTAACAATTAAGTCTTAAGTTCTGTAATGATATCCGTTTTGCCAACCACTAGCTTGTATTAGCATATATGACTCATATTCATCATATCATATATATTATTTTTATCTCTATCCATCTGTAATTATTTTCATTTTACCAACGAGTAGCCCTAGGGACTTGATAAATAAAATCTAAATTCTATCGTTTGGCCCTCGGTGTGCAGACATCTTGGGTCCCCCCCCCCCACCCAAGTTAAAATAACTAATGCACTAATGGACAGAAAAACAGCGGCATTTACATTGATCTGTCACTTTCTTCACTAGGGTAAAAAACTCGATTTTCGACACACTCCACAGGCATCGAAAGTCAAATTTTCGATTAAGGTATGATGAAAAATACTTTTTTTTTCTTGCAGCTATCCCTACGCATTAAGTTAAGCGACGCTGACCATAGCAAACATTTTTCAAACAAGATCAACAAAAAACTATTTTTTTCACTATTTGTATTAACATAAAAGTTTAAACAAATATAAAATAAAAAATCGGGGCAGACAAATCTCTTCAAAAATTATTGCTGAATTTTTTTAAAATCCAAAATTATTATATTATTACATTACCTAAAGTGTCACATTATTACCCCAGTTCATGCTACATTATTACACCACACTCTTCTCTATCCAAGTCTTCTCTTCATTTATTAAAAAAATTTACAATTGTAAAAATTATTTCCAGTAGCCCCTTCTTGACCTAGACTGAAATTAGAAAAAGGGCGTGTTTATTAAATTTTTCCGATAGGGTGAAAGAGGTTAACGTAAGTATGAACACAATATCTTCTTTGCCCAAGCAAATAAGAAGCCCCCCGCCACTTCAAAAAGTGCGACCCTCCCTAAAGGTATCATAATTAATGAATTTTATGATACCGTACACAATATACTAAACTAACTAAAAATATAGACCGAATTTGTATGTTTTTAGAAAAGATGGTATTACATAACCCATGCACCATATTGTCCCATGTTCCATATTACCGAAAATATACTACCCTAAACAAAAAATGTGGACCCAAAGTGCCACATAACCCGTGTGCAACTCTGCCCCATTTGCCCTATTATCTCATGTGACATAGTGCCCTCTGTAATATTAACACTTTTTTTTTGCTTCGTATTACCCCAAACATGCCATCATAACAAAAAAAAGAGACCTGATGTGACATAATGCTATATTTATAGGAAAGATAATACATATCGTTCAGGAAAATAACACTGGCCCCCAGTTTCGCTAGCCCATCATTGTGATTCCATCGTGCCATGTGGTCGGCCATCTTACGGTTGTAAGACGTGGTTATATTTGTGATTTACCACAGATCTACTGCGAGCCCGTGTCATTTTTAGATGACAGTTGCTCTCAGTGGGGCCCTGCGGTGGTTGTTTAACCCTTTTATAAATTACATATGTATATATATATATATATATATATATATATATATATA
>CAKNXH010060610.1:116355-153555 GCA_932178445.1 Andricus quercusramuli | reverse complement strand
CTAGTTTTCGTATATGGTGTGTTCGCCCCTGAATGAAGTCGAGGAAATTTTCTTTCTTTTAATTGTTACATGAAAAATATATTAATAGACTTTAGATTAATCAGACAAAATGGCTTCGCCGTTTGACCTGAATCCATTTAGATATTGTTATAAAGAATTTCATGAATACATTTTGAATTTTAGTTTTTATATTATTTGTTTATTCTGCTCGGTGGGTTCCTGTCACCACTACGCAGCGCGTCCTCGGGTTGCGGATAGAGGAACGGCCCGTTAGGCTGAACAGCCCCTCAGGTTAGCTGCGAATACAAGAATAAGCAGCCGCGGACAGCCGATAGGAACCAGTCGTGGGTGTGGTGAGCCCAGCCTAAGATGTTGGCCTAGCACTGGTAGAAAACACGATGACCATGGCTTGGGGGGACCCACCCATTCACGTTCATACGCAATGGGTGGGTCCTGGCAGGCCGAGGAGCAGCGTGTATCCACCTAGAAACACTATCCCGAGCCAAAACTAAAAATCTTGTAAGGGAAAAATCCTGCTGCCCATTGGACACCGCAGCGATGACACTGCCCGCAAGGGATGTGTGGAATGATTCGCCTGTATAGGGCCAAAGGGGTATTGATGCCAGTAGGCGCGCTGCCTTGCAGGGGGATGTTAGGATACGAGGATGAAACTGTAATGTGTCTGACGACAAGTTGACATGGTCCTTGTCAGAGTCGGAAAGCTCCCATACTTAGACCTAGGGAGGTATGGGGGTTATCACTCCTGGGACAGTGGACTCACCTACGATCGGAATAGGATCCTAACGTGCGGATTATCTTGAAACTACCATGGCTAACTTGCAAAAACAAAAAACTACAGTTAAAGATCTAAGGGTGGGAACTCTAAACGCGCGTAGCCTAAGTACTGGCGGATTTAGCGAACTCATTAAGATAGCAAATGATTACAATACTGACTTAATAGCACTCCAGGAAACATGCTGGTCGGGCGATTTCGCGTCAATTTCTAAGGATAACTATACTTTTCACTATGGGGGAGCTAAGGAATGGAGACTGGGGACCGGTTTTCTTATTAATAAACGAATCTCGCAAGCGGTTATCGACATGCAATTCATTAACGATCGGTTATCATACATTGTACTGAAGGGTATTTTCAGCAAACAGGTATTAATCAATGTGCACTGCCCCGCCGAGGACAAAGACGAAGACACTAAAGATCTCTTTTACGAAACAATCGAGCAGGTTTTTGACAAGTTCTCAGCTTTTGACGCAAAAATAGTATTGGGAGATTTCAACGCGAAAATTGGAAAAGAACCGATGTATAGGCCTACAATAGGATCAGAAAGTTTGCATGAGGTCAGTAATGATAATGGAACTAGAGTAATAAACTTTGCAGCTTCAAAGAACCTCGTTGTCAAAAGCACATATTTCAAGCATAAAAATATACGTAAGGCCACCTGGAGATCACCAGATGGTAACACTCACAATCAGATTGATCACGTTCTAATTGACAGAAGACGTCATACAAACATTCTCGATATAAGATCGTATAGGGGAGCGGATTTAAATTCAGACCATTTTCTCGTGATAGTAAAAATAAGATCTAGGCTAGCGATAACTAAGAAAACAAGCCGCACAGAGCCAACAGTTCGTTTCAATATAGATAAGTTTAAAACAGCAACAGAAACATTAAATTATCAAGTTGAGATTTCTAATAGCTTTGACGCTCTCCAAGAACAGGGAGACGATAACAATAATTACGAAGAGGATCCGGAAACCCTATGGAGCAATATAAAAAAGGCGGTAAAGACAGCCGCAAAACTTACGATAGGTTTAAAGAAAGTAACAAAAAGCAAACCATGGTATGACGAAGAGTGTAAACTCGGGTTTGAAAAACGTTGGAAGGCCAGACTAAGTAGTTTACAAAATAAGTGCGATCAAACACATAAGAAGTATCTCGAGATTAGTAAAAGTACAAATAGGCTCTATAGATCCAAGAAAAGGGAGTGGGAAAAGAATAAAATACTAGCAATAGAAACGCATAATAAACAGAATAACCCGCGCGAGATGTACAGGGGAATCAATTTTATAAGGAAAGGCTTTCAAAGTAGAACGGAAGTAATGAGGGACGAAAATGGCAATCTAGTAGCCGATACGACAGAGAGACTGAATTTATGGAAAGAATATTTCGATAAACTATTAAATGTACGCGAAGCCCCCGTTGAAGGTAATCTCGGCGAAATCCACACTGCTGATCTATTAATTGATGATCCTGCTGATATAGAAATAGAAATGGCCATAAAGAATTTGAAAAAGAACAAAGCCGCGGGCATCGATGACCTACCGGCTGAACTGATAAAAAATGGAGGCCCTTGCCTCAAAAGAAAAATTTGTAAATTAATACGCACAGTTTGGAAAACAGAACGCATTCCAGAGGAATGGAATGACTCTATTGTTATTCCTATCTTTAAAAAAGGCGATAAAATGAACTGTAACAATTATCGGGGAATTTCACTTGTGTCGTCGTGTTATAAGGTCCTGTCCAATGTAATCTTAGGTAGGCTAACTCCTCTCGCCGAGGAAATCATTGGGGATTACCAGTGTGGATTCCGCCGAAACCGATCTACAAGCGATCAAATGTTCACAATTAGACAACTGCTAGAAAAAAAATGGGAATTTAATGAAGCAGTGCATCAGCTATTTATCGATTTTAAAAAAGCTTACGACTCTATTATACGCGCGCGAATGTACTGGATCCTGGAGTTCTTGGGTGTGCCAAGAAAATTGGTTAGACTTATCGAAATTTGCTTAAGCGGCAGTAGGGGAAGAGTACGCGTAAACGGAAGGTTATCTGAAGAGTTTTCGATCCGCGATGGTCTGAAACAGGGCGATGCACTTTCGTGCGCCCTCTTTAACTTAGTTTTAGAATACGTGGTTAGGCAAGTGCAGGCGAATCCGACCGGTGCCACCCTCAATGGGGTAATACAAATTCTTGGATATGCGGATGATCTCGACATACTAGGAGATGATAAAGAAACGGTAGCAAAAAATGCAGAAATCTTGATCACAAAAGCCAAAGATATTGGCTTGGAGGTTAGTGAAACGAAAACAAAATATATGACCGTCGTCAGATCTGAACAAAGTAATCAAGACGGGGATCTAACAGCCGGAAATATGAAATTCGAAAGGGTTAGCGAGTTTAAATACCTCGGGTCAATTATAACTAGCGAAAATAAGATCAAAACGGAAATCAACGCGCGACTGCACGCTGCCAATGGGTGCTACTATGCAGCAAACACACTATTAAAATCGCGATTGCTATCTAGAAACATCAAAGTAAGAATATACAAAACAATAATAATGCTGGTCGTCATGTACGGGTGCGAAACGTGGGCGCTGACGAAAGGAGAGGAGAATAGGTTTAGAGTTTTTGAGAATAAAGTACTTAGAAAAATCTATGGTCCAAAAAGGGATGAAGAGACCGGCGAATGGAGAAAACTGCATAATGATGAGCTGCATGCTCTCTACGGGTCAGCAAATATTAATAGAGTAATGAAAGCGCGTAAACTAAGATGGGCGGGGCATGTAGCAAGAATGGGAAATGAAAGAACAGTGGCGCAAGTTTTAAGAGGGAGAACGATTGGTAAGAGACCCTTAGGCAGACCGAGAAACAGATGGGAGAAAAATGTAAGGGATGATTTAAAAGAACTAGGACATGATTACTTAAACTGGATGGAGGATGCACAGGATAGAGATGTGTGGCGGTCTCGGGTTAGTGAGGCAATGAACTTTCGAGTTCGAACTACTAATCTATAATAATAATAATAATAATATATATATATATATATATTTTTTTTTTTCGTTTTACATATATGGTATATATATATATATATATATATATATATATATTTCGTATTTTCGTTTCTGTTTCGATTCCTTTGGAATAGAACCGAAGGGCCTATGACAAAGCCACCGAACGCGTCCTCGGGTTGCGGATAGAGGGTCCCTGTACCAAGGGTTTCTGCTGAATATGGTTACAATAATTTATAAGCAGTCGTGGACAATTGTCCAGGGATGGTCCCGAAGGAATAACTCCTAAGCAAAGGCGTAAGAACCGTGCAGAAAGTTGAATGGCACCTGGGTCAGGTGTCTTTAATGGTGACCTTGGGATACCGGGCAACCTCTCGGAGTATCATCCTAGAGTTCGGGGCGCTGAAAATAATTTAGATGAAAACACGAGGACGAACCGGCGAAACGCCTACATTGAGTGGACGAATCAACTTAAGAATGACGTGCTAAGTTGCTACGATGCCAGCATTATCCCTGTTCGCGGAGGCTTTGTGGCGCGCATGCATACTCTGTGATGCCAGAAACAGCCAGAGCTTCAGAACATTTTGCATCAGTCTTTGCTAAATCAAGCCGACTACCTCCGGAAAAGTGGATATGTATGCGGAGCGCTTCCGCAACCACTGCACGATCAAGCTGCAGACGAAGATGAAGCGACATAAAGACCAACCGCAGAAAGCAGTCACCTGCTGAAAGGTGATCGCAATTTCAGTACAAGGAGGAACATCAATATGCAAGTTGCTAAGAGCCCCAAGATCTGGCTGAAATGGATGCCTCCCTTCGTGGAGATATCTCGCAAGAGTCCGACCTTTGGACCATCAGTTGATCAGTTTATGGTGCTACGAGAGCTTTGGCTGATTCAAATCGAAGGCTGAAACCGACGATGGATCAAACGACCAGAAGACGCTTGCATCAACTGTACAATAAAATTGGATGCGCAAGACAGAATGCGACCCGTGTTCAATGTGTGACTAACTACGTAACATCTGGTAGACCGTTCACGGAAAGGGTTCGAAAGTTCGCTTAAGAACTAAGGATCTTGAGTCACACACTAAACAAGTCAAAGCTGCTGACAATCAAGCAGCATATTGTTGACAAAATACGGCTGTTATCTGACGCAAGGAGGAGAATACAGAAGAGAGAGAGATGGATCAGGGAGAATCATCCGTTTCTCCCTGATCCATCACGCTAGATACTTTTGGGAGAGAGGTGTACAAGGTCCCGAAAACATTAGAGTTGTAAGAAGATACTGACAATATCATCCGCTTCAAGAAGTTTTGCCACACCCTCATAAAATCTGAGGAGGAATATACATTCATCACTGCTGAAGAGGTGAAAAAAGCACTTAGAGGCACGAAGAACTTTTCCGCTGCTGGACCAGATTGTATCAAGAACTTTTGGTGGAAGAAGTTTCCTTTTATACACCAACATTTGGCACGCATATTCACCTCATATTTAAAGTCGGAGACGCATATTTCGCAGTGGCTAGTGTTAGGACGCACTATACTCCTGCCGAAAAAAGGTAACTTGCCCAGACCAGAGAATTACGGGCCAATAACTTGTTCGAACACACTGTATAATATCTTTACAGCTGTCCTAAACAACAGGATTGTTCGAAGAATTGAGACTGTATGGCGAGAGATTTACGAATAACGTGGTTCGAAAAAAGGTGCAGCCGACTGTCGAGAGAACCTGCTAATTGACAGGTGTGCCTGTAAAGACGCTGCAGCCCATAAGTGCATCATGTCAATGGCCATGCTTGACTACCAGAAAGCTTTCGATTCAACCTCTCATAGACTTATCATCTGTCTTTTGGCAAGCTTGAAGGTACATCCACACATAATGAGATGCATAGAGAGATTTATGCTCCTTTGGAAAACTAGATTTTCCATCTCATCTAGGAATTATCGTCTGAAAACGAACAACGTCGCCTTCCAGAGGGGCGTCTTTCACGGTGATACCATGAGCCCTTTGCTTTTTTGCATCACACTTCTGCCTCTATCTCTCGCACTACGAAATTCTCCTGGATACCTTTGTGGCGACACTAATCAGCGCGAGTATAAGGTCACTCATGTATTTTATATGGATGAGCTGAAGATCTATGCCTCTGGTAGAAGCAAACTTCAAACTGCTAGAAATATCGTCAAGAACTACACAGGAGAGATTTGGATGGACTTTGGTTTGGACAAGTGTGCAAAAATTCATCTGAAGAAAGGAAAGATTACTGGCGTTCCCAGGTATTCTGAGCTTGTTGATATAAGTGTTATTAGACATCTTAATACTGGAGAGACCTATACATACATGGGCGTGCCTCAAATCCTCCGAAGCAGATACAAGCATCTTTTTCGACAGATTTGGTCTTCCAATCTGTCGGCGTTGAACAATGTATCTGCGACTAACATGCTTGCCGTCCCGGTTCTACTCTACTCGTTTGGGGTGGTTAAATGGACGAAGAACGAGCTCAAGGCCTTTGATGTCACCGCACGTAAGATCATGCATATGCACAAAAGCTTGCATATCAATTCGTCAGTTCCGCGATTATACATTTCACACCGTCAAGGCGGACGCGGACTTTTGAATCTCCACTGTCTTCATAACCCAATTGTTCTAAGTACAGCTTACATCGTTGCGAATGGCAGAGATCCTCTCCTAAAGATGGTCAGCAACCACGAGATGATTGGCGAAAAAGCGTTCTTTACAAGGCTGCAGAGCAAGCGGCCAAGATCCTTGGCCTGAATTTCAACATCGGAAGTGAGGAAAGTGCATTACTCCATCTAGATGCTTCACGTCTAAAAGCCAAAGTAAAGAAAGCATTTATCAAGAGCTACTCGACAAGTATATGCACGGAAACTTTCACAGAAATGTAGAAAAACAGTCCTTGTCGAAGTAGCAATTTTTTGGTTTCCTCAAATCATCAGGAGTCAATTCAGGTACAGAGGTTTTTATTTTTGCATGCCAGGACGGTGTCATTTCGACCTTAGCATACCGTGACCGCATTTTATGTCAAGAAGTTCCCAGTCATAGGTGCAGAGCGTGTCATGCACACGCTGAGTACCTAGAGTATATACTATCGGGGTGTCCGACACACGCAGGAACGACGTATATCTATAGACATAATGTGGCCCTAAGAGTACTTTATTACCATCTTTGTCGCTCTTACGGTGTTGGTCACGATCCTGCCCTGCCGAACGCTCCAAGGGATATAGAGTCAATTTTCCGAAACGAGAAGTGCCAAATTTTCTGGAACTACGATTTTCGGGCAGCAGTCTCCGTTGCGCACTCGAGTCCTTACATTGTTCTCCAAGACTTCGAGAAACGAGCTATATTCGTGCTCGAATTCTCGATTCCGTCCGAACACAACATCACTGCAAAGGAGAAAGAAAAAGAGGAGAGGTATCAAGACCTTAAAAGAGAGCTGCAACGACTGTACCTAAAATATTCGGTGCGAGTAATTGTCCTTGTGAAAGGTACTCTCGGAGGTGCGAAACTATCACTGGTTCGTAACCTTAAAGCCATACCCGCGTGCCAAAAATATGCCAAGGTACTCGCGAAATGGATGCAGAAAGCTGTCATCCTTGGGTCGCTTCGTGTCCTCAATACAGACGAGGGTTTCGCCGGCCTGTCGTTGTGATTTTGTCGTGCCCTGTGACAACCCATCTCACGGTTGTGAGACGTGGCCATAGGTGTGTTTTACCGGGGTTCTACTGGGGGATATTGAGATTTTTTAGATGGCAGTTACTCTTAGTGGGACCCTGCGGTGGTTGTTCAACTCTTTATATATATATATATATATATATATATATATATATATCGAAACGTTGGAAATCTTCTTCTAATGAATTGTTTCAATAGCGTTGGAGTAACGCTGCTGTTTTTAATTACCCTACTGTCGATTTTCTCGTACGTAAGTACTTTATGATAAAAAATAGAAGGAATATTATTTAAATGTTCACAGGGGCGCTTACATTCTCATTCCAAAGTCCATAGAATTCTGGCAAGGTCAGAGTGATCGTATGCATGACAGAATCTGCTTCAGGCGTCCATTACCTACAGAAGAAAAGAATCCTGACAATACTTTCGTCCACCAAGGTGAGGAAGGTTGGTTATATGAGAGGTTATCTTCATAAATTAATCACGAATAAAGAAGAGTTTTCTATTTTGTATACACATCCCCAAGTTCAATATTATCTCAACTAATAATTGTGATTTTAAAAGCGAATTTCCGGGATGATCCTATTCACAGTTTAGTCGCTGTCAATACGTGCACGACTGTGATGAGATGTTGAATCACTATGAAAGTGTGATAAAGCCAGAATCTCTCTTTGTAAACCTGAAATGAAATAATACAGAGTGATTGTAATTCTGTTACAATATATTCCAAGTTCTTCATGTTAAAAAATTTCTTACCTTCATTACTCCTCCATACCACTTGCACTTTGAAGACCCCGTCTTCACTGACAAGTTCTTCAAATTGCCTCATACTTCCTCCGACCCCGAAGTAGTATGCTTTCCCAGCCACAAAGCTATAATGAAGCAATTAAGAGTCATAAATTTACAGTCCCGTCATAAGTTGCACCAGTGAACAAAATGGGACATATGCGTTCATAAATAATATATTTATGATAAATCGTGCTATAAGTGGATATAGAAATTTCTTTCGAAGAAAAGCAATACAACTAGGGGTATGCAAAAAGCCCGAAGCCCGATACTCGACTGGGCCGAGTTGAGATTTTAATACTTCGAGTCGAGCCGAGCAGGGCTCAGTCAGATTCAAGCCAGGCCAAGTAGTTTCAAAAGCTCGAAAAATTCGGGTTCTCGAAGAGGTTCGAGTACATGAATACTTCGGGTTCTCGATCAGGTTCGAGTGCGGAAATTCCAAAAGTGATATAATATGCACAAAACTTGATACTCGGAGGGTTTCAGAGTCCACTGTGTTCACGAAATTCAGAGAACTGACGGTATTGAAGGAATTCATGGATTTCACGGTATTCAAGGATTTCATGGAATTCAAGGGACACAAGAAATTCTAGGAATTTACGGAATTCGAAAAATTTACCCAACTTAAGGAATTTACGAGATTCAAGGAATTAACGGAATTCAAGGAATTTACGGAATTCAAAGAATTTACAGAATTCAATGAAATTACGGAATTTACGGAATTCAAATAACACAGCCACACACAAAAATAAAGTCATATACTTTTTCGGAGAACATTGCATCCCTATGTATTTTGAGGCGCTGAATCCGAATTTGAGATCCAACTGAGCAGCCAATTGTAGGCCAGTATCGTATGGCATTGACAAAATTAGGCACGAACAACAGGAATAGCGAATTTGTGGAGATTTGAAAGTTCTTTTACTGCTTCTGGGACATCAGTCAGGAAATACGAACAAATATCCTTGCTTCTTGTGTTTATGGGACAGCCCAGATCTTTGTAATCATTATATTAAGAAAAATGTTTTCTATATATTCAGTTGGGTCTCATGAAACAATTAATTCGTAAAAGCACTAGATAAGGAGGGATAATGCTTCAAGTATTTAGTGTCTTGGTTCCCCCAATTATCCGATGCTAAATTGAAAGAAGGAACATTCGATGGTCGTCAAATTCGAAAGCTGTTGAAAGACGACGTTTTTGTTACTAAAATGACTAGCGCTGAAAAAAGAGCATGGCTCTATTTAAAAAATGTTGTGGAACGATTCCTGGGGAACGTTAGAAATCCAAATTGGGAAAATGTGGTTTCGAGAGTGGTTGATAGTCATGGAACCACGATGTACAGTTTCCTTCGCCACTTTCCTGCACAGGTACCGTCAATATTACCTGTACATGTCCGTGTGCAGGTTTTTGTACAAGAACACGTGCAGGATCCTTGGAGGTTCTTGTACAAGCATTTTTAGCTGGGATATACTAGAAAAAATAGCTGTCCTTTCATATAGCCCTAAAAGTCTAACACTAATTTGACTTACGAATTTGATTCCATGCCTTGAAATACATTATAATTTAATTTTGTCCTGAAACAACAATTTTGTTTTGAGGTTATGTTACAAACGTTTTACTAATATCACCACTCTTACTTCATTGTTGAACCCAGCGGCTTGAAATCCATAATGATACCAAGTTTTTCCATCATATACTAGGAAATACCGTTTTTTGAGGCTATGTTCGAAAATAATACGATAAGGTTCTATTTCAACCTTAAATTTGGATTCAGAACCTCAAAATAAATAGGAATACAAAGAGTTCCATGAATTCCGTGAATTCCTTGAATTTTGTGAATTCCTTGAATTTCGTGAAATCTTTGAATTCCGTTAATTCATTTGATTACGTGAGTTCCCCGAATTTCTTGAATTGCGTGAGTTCTGTTGATTCCATGAATTTCTTGGACTGCTACAATTCCCTGAATCCAGCTAATTCAGGGAATCTCAAGGACTTCAAAATAGTGCAAGGAATTCAGGTAAGTTAAATGCATTTTGGATTCTCATCAACTTCGAAGACCCATAATAATTTCAAGAACACAAAACTTTCCGAGTACTCGAAAATTTCGAGTACATGGTTGGTTTCGAGAACCCGAGACTTCGAGTACCCGAAACAATTCGAGTACCCAACATAACTCGAGTACCCGACAAAAATCGAGAACCCGACCTGTCTTGAGTTCTTGAAACCAACCGGGTTTTTGAATTTTTCGGGTCTTCGACAGTTTCAGTATGCTCGAGCCCGGCCAGGCCCGAAAAAGTCGAGCCCAAATCGGCCTTATCTTTATAGCTTTTTGCATAAATCTAGATTCAACCAAGATTAATTAATAAAATTAAAGGGGATTCGGTGGAATTTCAGAGAAATTTAGTGAATTTAAGTGACTTAAATGGAATCCAAGAGAAGTAAAGAGAATCCAAGCGAATTTGAGAGAATTAAACAAATTCAGAGGAACAACAAAGTTTCTTGGCGGCCACACAGATCCCGATCCTATTCTTTTTTATTTAGTCGGAAGGCGCTACAGTTTCGGTCCAGTAAATGTGCCCTATTCTGGTGTAGGTGACCTCACTGGGGCTCATGGCCATCAAATTAAATATTTATGATTCTTCATGTTCATCAGGTTATCATGAAAAAATACGAAAAAAGCGAGGAATCTTAAGTGGAGCAAATCCACTTCTATTTCTCTAAATCCCCGCTTTTCTATCTGCTTATCTCTATCTTTTTCTATGTCTTTTTCGATCAAGATTCACGCGTCTTTTAATCATCGTGTTCTACATCTTCATCAAACAACACTCTCGCCTATCTCTCTATATCCACTTTTCTCTATTTCTGCTTATCTATTGCCCATCCCTGTCGACCTCTTGCATCGAGGTTATCTATCTATGTACAACTATCTTCTTCTATCTACTTTAGATTTAGTCGATTAAGTTAATCAAATTAATTATTTGTAATTAGATCAGAGTTTTAAATTCCGCACAAACAGCTAATGATATTTGACAAGATATTACAGATGAAGAATTATGAAAAATATGGATTAATCTCTTCGAATATTTAGAATTTAGAGAAAAAGGTTTGTAGAAAAATTTGTTCTTCCCATTGAGTTACCCCTTCTTGATTATTTATGACAGCAGGAAATTGAATTTATTCATATGTTAGCGAATATTTCAATAATAAAGCAAGAGAGAAAAAACTTCCTAAAGATTGTTTTGTACACACTTTTGAATGGAATAACTTTTCTTCATCAACTTTTTTCATATATCGTCTCGTTTTTGCAAAAATTGTGAGTATTAATTTCTCAAAAGAAAAAAATCCTTTCTCCTCTCAAACATGCGAGCACATCATGAACTCTTATAGGATATATTCACCACATCACCAATTTATTTGTTACCAGAAAATAACATATGCTAACTACAAAAAAATTAAGAGCAAGAAAACACTGGGGTTTTTTAGAAAATTTTCAGAAAAACTACTGCCATTTTGAGAGTTGTATAATATTACTATTATATTGACTTAGATAGTACAACACTTTCAACAAAGTTTCCGATAAATTCTTGATGAACGGCAATACCAGTCGTATGGGCAAAAAATAAAGGTCGCATTGAAATTCAGAATTTAAATTCATTGCAAAGAAAAAGAGTAATTTCAAACATACGCGTATAATGTTTTAAACTAGAGAGTATTATAGAGAGTGGGGGCCGTGAAGTAATAGTCAGGAGAGAGAACTGCCATCTTCTAGGACGGTTTTTAGTGAAATAAGGCGGCAGATTCAAATGTATTGTGGAAGAGAACTTAAAAATAGTAATGAAAGGCATGACAAATTTAGTTTATTGTCAATGATTCAATTGAATAAGATTCTAAACTACCATGTACGTAAGTTGAAAAACCAGTGATATTAATATTATAATAATAATATTATGCAAATAATATTATGCAATTCATGGATAGGAACTTTGAATTAGTGTTGAATAAAAATGAACATATAAAAAATGTATAAAAAGGAAGCTTATAATAGGATAAAATCCTCATTACTTCAATGTAAAAAAAGGTATTATTTATCTATTTTATCAAGCCTTCCAATTTTTCAGGCAATACGATTTTCTGCATCTAGAAAAAATAAAGAGTTGAAATTATAATTATATACTATGAATGGGAGCGGTTGGAAGTGAGCATGGCACAGTGGGCCAGGCAACCCGGTTCTGTGTCTAAAAGTCGGAAAACACATCAAAATGTGCAACAATGAATTGCAGGGTCATTTGTATATGGTTTTCGAGGGTGCTGATTCCGAATCTGAAGTCAGAATTTCAAAAAACAAAATGGCGGCTCCAATATGGCGGACGGGTATTTCAAAAAATTATTGAATCTACTTTAAAGGTTGTATCTATGGGTTTTCGAGGACGCTGACACCAAAACTGAAGTCAAAATTTAAAAAAAAAAACGAAATGACGGATCCAATATGGTGGAAGAGTATTTCAAAAATATTATTGAATTTACTTGAAACGTGGTATCTACGGGTTTTCGAGGGCGCTGATTACGAATCTGGAGTCAGAATTTAAAAAAAGAACAAACATTTAGTGGATTTAATATTGAGAACGAAAATACTTAAAAGTATTTAAAAAATGATCTACGAAAAATGGAACACTTGTGTCCGCAGTTAGCTTATAATAAGTTACCAGAGCCTATCACAAGGGTATTTAAATTTTGATTTGTTTTTAGTTTTATTTTGTTATTTTAATGCTTTTCGATGTGTAAACATCTTAGACCTCGATATGGGGAGTCGCGCCTGATTCAAATGAATCCATGGGTGGAAAGTGTAACGTAAGCCTCCGACACACGCGTTGTGTCTTATGTCACAAACTGGAAGCTTGCTGCTCTTCGCCCACCGGAAGGATGTCTCTCTCGCTCTCTCTTTATATAGATATATATTTATATATATACATTTTTTTTATTATAGTTTTTGAGTAGTTAGATGTGTAATAATAATGATAAGTGTCATAATAATGAATTTTCCATAATCAAATTTCAATTTGTATTATTCTTCTTCATAAAATATAATTAGCCTAATTCTAAATCTTGATGCGCAACATAAGTGCGACACAATGTGTTCTTTCAGAGAACAAATATCGGTTCGCATCAGTATTTTATAAACAAAAGTTGACCAAGCAGACCTGGAAGAGACTGAGTTTTAAAAACTAAAATAGTTTGAACAATCAATCAAGAAATTTTTAAGTGTTCAAAATTATATCATTTCCAAACAATTTTAACGTAAGAACAGCACAATATAGCGATTTTAAGTTGTTTCTTGAGAAATCTAAATTGAAAAATGTCATTTATGAATTAAAAATAAAAAAAAATTAAATTTTGTTAAATATTGAAGAAAACATTTTTTTTATTGAATATTTTCGAACTGCATGCTTGAAAAATAGGATGTGTTAGAATTATGAATATATTAATTAAAATTTTCTTGAAAATTGAAAAAAGGTCTTGAGCTTTCAATCATACGCACACATTTCTTTAATTACTAAGGCTTTCGAATTGAAATATCACAATTTTTAATGTAAAAATATGTAAATTATTTAATTATAAACAGATTCAGAATCGTCTTATAAAATAAATTTTATTAGTAGTCAATTGTTAATAGTCGAACTATGGTTTAATTTCAGAAATAAATACCTAACTTATATTTACAGTTGATCAACTTAGCATTTTTTTAAATGTTTAATCTTAAACGCTTTCAACTGAATTATAATTGTTTACGAGTTCAAAATTGCATTTTGAAATTACTTAAATAAAAAATTTATGCTCAGAAAATTATCTTCAAAATTAGCCCAAAAACAATCAAAAATGGTTATTTCCAAATGTATTGATATTTTCCAGAAACATTAACATTTGACGTTTTTTCAAACATTTTCTAATAAAATCAACACATAATGGCTTTCATTTATGCCCAGAAAACGGGTACTTTAATCACCTTTCATGAAATAATTGAGAGAAAATGTACAGTTCATTATTATTAAAACTAGGGTGCTGGTTCAACCTATTGAAAAATAGATGTCCAGAAACTTTTGCACGATATTACATATAAGAGAAAATAAATGTTTATACTCCTACATGTGCGTGAGTTATTATTTGCTTAATGTAAGATTTCAATTTCAGTTAACGTTTACTGAAGATTTTTTACACATAAATCTGTCTTGGGTCGTAGTTTAGGACGCACGTGATCTTTTTTTTCTTAATTTTTTTATTTTAATTTTTAATTATAAAAACTGTAACTTTGGATAAGATTTCGAAGCAAAGTGAACACTGTAAAACAAGTGAAAAGCATAGCGAAACATCAGACGCGTTCGTGCGTGCGTGTCGGCTTGCGCAACTGAACCTGACAGATCAGTTCTTGGCACTCGGACGCTGACTCTATTACTTGCGATTATTATTTTTTTTTAACGGGCAAAAGTGGGTACCCCCACCGTAAAGTATACATTATAGTGAACACCTTGGTATTTAAAAATTTTTGATATTTTGCGTTATCTCGTGTTATTGGCGATTGAAAGAAAGTATTTTACAAAAGTACTAATTAGTATCTAACATCAATGTGGCAGACATTTTATTCAATTTTTTTTACTCACTCAACATTTTTTTTATCTTCTATGTATCTAAAGGTGATAAAGAAAAAAGAACCATTAGAAAAAATTAACCGATCAATAACTATATGAAATGTTTGAGCGAAGAACACATGAAGAATTTTTGAAACATTCTCAACTTTGCATGTCTGCCAACGGAGCAGGATTTTATTAATTACACTATTATTTATGTATAAGATACCCCAATTATAACTGATTACAATCACCTGATTCTTTTGTACAAATTCGAAAGTTTGAAAATTGGACTTTTGGCCACAGAACCGGGTCTCCTGGCCCACTGTGCGTTGGTGTTGTGTGCTTGTACGTGCCGGGTGGTAAGGTCTAGATAAAGTGCACAGTGTGTAAATGTAATTTTATATAAACAAAAGGTGTCCTATATTAAATTGTAGGTTGCTCACCACCACCTGCTCTGCGATCAAAGTAAAGTAGAAATATTCCGGTATACATAGGATTCTTTTGACGCCCTTTTTTTTAAACGAAGGCTCTTCATTGACACTTTATTCGCATTTTGGAAAATTAAGTTTTGATTTAACATTAGTCATAAGTATTAGTCACAGTTCATTTATAGTTCAAAATATTCGAAAATTACCAAATTTGAAGTACAATTTGTTCTTAAATCAAACCTTTTGAAATTCCAGAAAGATTTGTGTGTTTGGATTTTTTATAATAAAATTTGTTAATTTTTTATTTAACCACAAATTAGATATTTTTTTAACTTTTCGAAAGTACCATTTTTTTTTAAATTTTAAGTTTTGCTTATTGAAATTCAGAGTTTTGGTATAAAACGTGAGAGATATAAAAGTTGTATCACTATTTATTGAAAATAAATGCTAATTGGCAAATTTTAAACAATTTTTATAAACAGATTCACAGATTGACTATTTGTCAACGAATAGGCTCAATTTCATTAGGAAATCAATTAGGTATGTCTTTCCAATGACACTTTCTTTATGAAGTTTTGTAAATTCTAATGAACTATTTATTATTTAAACAATTTTCAGAAACAAATTCAGAGTTTGGCTATTTTTCAATGAATACGCTCAATTTTTCACGGAATCTACTATAAATGTTTTTATGGCTAATCATTGATATGTTAGGTTCCAAATTTACAAGAATAATTAATTATTCAAAAAAATTTTATGAACAAATGGAAAGTTTATTGAAGAAAAAGTGCCGATTGGAGAAGGCAAATGAGTGAAAAACTCATACTTATTCATCAAGATGAGCAACGTTTCGTTGCACGGGTTCGCCAACCTCATCACGCTAATTTTTCAGAAGAAACACGACATAAATATCACATTGTTACAGGCAAATAGTATAAGTTAAAACAGATTTAAAGAAAAAATGACCGTGAACATTCTCTGCTTGAAACATAATTTTAACGCGTCTAAGATGAGAAAGATATGAAGAACCAACTTTTGCTTCAATTGAGCTGACGATGTAAGGTCTTCTGAAGAGACAAACCTTGAGTCTTATATATCGGGCAGAATACGTCAAGTGTTCCGATGATATAGAATTCAAAGTTGACAACCCAATCCTCGTTTAGACTAATTATAATTTGCGAATAATTATGTGCGTCCTCTCGTCACTCATTTCCTACCTTACATCTTTACGCTCTAGCTCTCTCATTCTTCACACTCCTTACCGTCTCTAGCTTCTGTTTCTCTTTCTCTTTTCCCACTTATTCACACACTTCTCATACCAACCCCTCTCCTTCAGTCCATTTTACCCTCCGCACTCTGCTCCCCGTCACATACATTCTTCTCGGTTCTCACTCTCCAAGCTCTTCTCCGTCTCTCCCCTCCATTCCTACCACCACCATGCCTCCCATGTCCTCACTCCATCGCACTACGTCTCTCCCACTTTTGCTTCTAGTCTCAGCATCATCTACAGGTTTCTTAGTTTTTTGTTATTTGGAAAGCGATTTGCTTCTTTCTTTTTACAGCTAATTTCCGCATGCACACCTGGCATTTCGGAAATAGTGCTTTAAGCTAACACCTCAATGCTGCGTTAGGAAGGACTCATATAATTCGAAGAGCAGAAGTTACCACCGTTGGAACCGTTATCTTATGTACATCCACGTGCACTAGCGACCCTGGCGGCCACAAGCGTCATTCGCCGTCCCATACCTTCGTGCCTGTTGCTTCGAGTCTCCGCTTCTCCCTCCATAGCCAATACTGAATCTTCTCCTCTCTCTGTGTATCATCATCTTCTTGTCACAGACCTGATCCCTTCAATTCGTTGCTGCTTCTTAAAATTTCCAATTTATTCTCCACCGTCTTAGGCCTATTCCCCCAGCATCGTCACCACCTTCACCACGCTCAACATCGCCACCATCACAGTCTCAAGTCCGGACTGTCGCCGAGGACAGCGCCATCTGCGAGGTCCGCTAGTCCAACGTCCCAATATAGGGATGATTTCCGCCGCCGCACCGTCACAGCCACAGTTACCGCCTCTGTGGCCGTCAGCGTGGCAGGACTCAACACATGACTCGAAACAGGATCCATCGCTATAGGCTTAGGCGTACTCAATACTATAATTGAAAGTTAAAAAAAAAGTTTATATAAAAAATTAAAAAATTGAACATTGTTAAACTTGATATTCAAAAAATGTTCATATGTTTTAAAATTTTCAATGAATACCTTGCTAAGTTTTTAAACCTCTATGCACGCAAATAATAAATAACAAAAATTGAAAAAATTAAATAGAATTCGTACTTAGTGACGTCCCCACTTAGATCTCCGCGCATTCAATCGTACTGTCAATCCTAGAATTCCCTAATTTGCATTTCTCGCGCCTGGTTATGGGACCAGTTTAAATTTTCGACAACCAGATATTTTTCGGCAACCAATAACAGATGGCGAAACTGTAAACTTGATTGATACTGTTTTCAAGTCGATCTTGCCACAGTCAGTTTTACCTTTCATCGGTAATCCAGATTTAACCCCAGTAGATAATGAAGATTCCTGTCATAGATCAAGCCTCAGTCGCTATATCAGGAGCCTACCTTGACAATCGAATGTAAATAGCTATCAATAACAAACAGCGCCACTGTGAAATTAGTGAATACGTTCATCCAACACAAATATCACTTTACCAAAAGTCGGTAATGTATGTATCCGCTGTGAATTAATGCTTTACTGAAGAAAAAACGGGTTTTCACGTGTAGCGTACGCTTGAGAGGTCCAATCCAAATACTTGAGAAATATATCAGCGATCTACCTCATTAGTATCTGCGCATGCGCAATCTGATCGAATCACCTACTGTTTATCAATTTGAATTTCCCGCGCTTCTACTTCTTGATTGACGAATCAATTTGAGTTTTAGTAAAATCAACTGAACATGATAAAGAAAATCTTATACAGGGTGATTCACACTTCATCATACACCTTGTATATACAGATTCCTTGTGAAAAAACAAACAACAAGTCACAATGGCAAAATGTTGTACGCTCAATAGTTTTTAAACTATTGATAATTGCAGCGAGCCAATAGGAGGTTGTTATTCTCGCGCGTTAATTAGCATCTTGCGCGAACGAACTGTTGATGTCTTACTTCAAGTTAGTAAAAAAAGTCGTAACAGTCAGACCAGAGACAAAGGTTCAAAACAACGTGAAGTTCGTTAAACATATCACTGTCACTTGTTTAGGGAATTCCCCGATTTAAAAACTAAATCTAAACTAAATTTAAACTAAATTATTACAGATAGCAAATCTCAACTTCAAAATTCATTTTTAGCTGCAGTTTCATAAAAAAATGCAATGCATAAATCGAATATCTTGTTTTAAATTCTGCAGACTTAAATTTCAATAACATTTTTATGCACTCGTTCTTACCGAAGTCTTTTCTGTTTTTTAAAGGAGTCTCAATGTTATGTAAATTAAAATCATCATAAAACATGAATTAAATAGACTACTTATTTAGGCTTTGAAATAAATGATCATGAAAGTGAATTCATTCCATTCTGTAATCTTATAGTCATTGTCTACTAATCCTGAAGAATGTTAGGTTCTTTTTATTTATTTATTTTAAAATTTGCTTTGATAATACGTAAGCAACATTGAAAATATTCCAAGTTTTTTGATATGTGAAACATAATCTATCTCGTTACAAAAAAACGACTAAAGTATCAGTTTACTGAAAACAAAAATTCATTTTAAAATTATTTTCCTACAATTTTTTATTTTAGATATTGTTCAAAATATTGCCCTGCGTGTTCAGCACATAATTCAGCGCGCCGCACAATGTTGCTTGACAGTTTCCGAAGCATGTCGGGGGTAATTAAGGCAAATGCTTCTTGTAGCCGATGAAGAAGTTCTTTCCTGGTATGCACCGGGGTCTGATAAACTTTATCTTTTAGAAATCCCCATAAAAAAAGTCACAAGAAGTAAGATCAGGTGATCTTGGTGGCCACTGAGCAAGTGGACCGCGTGTGCCAATCCAAGCATTGGGAAACATATTATTCAAAACTCTTCTTGCAACAAGCGAATTGTGTGCAGGAGCTCCATCTTTTTGGAAAACGAGTCTCTGACGAAAATTCAACGGTACATCTTCTAGAAGGTCAGGCAATCGATTCTCCAGGAATTCGGCATACACTTCACCATTCAAATGTCCCTCGACATTCAACAAGATTTTAAATATTCAAAAATGTTACATGGCATTTTAAAGAATTCTGTGGAATTCAAGAATCGATTACATCATCACTCGCTGGAAGCCAAGCCCTCGAAATAACTTGACTAATTGGTAAATAATTAGGAAATTTAGAGAAGTTAAAAGTTTTCAAATACCAAATAATTCAAATTTGTATTCTCATAGCTTGAAAAGTATTAAAAACTTTTTAAATTATAATGACAAAATTTTGAAGGAAATTCTACGGAATTCGGGAGAATTCTATGGAATTCAAATAACATGTTCAGCTACATTCACTGCTAGCGTAGCAGTCGATCTAACTTGACTAATTTTGCAGAATGCAAAGAATTCAGGAGGCTTCTACCAAATTCAAAGAAAATTATGCATTTAATTTAGGTAATGAACTCCTCGAGAAATGTTTTGCAATTTTGTTGCCAGTGAAAGATACTTAATAATTTTCAAATCTCGTTTAAGTGTGAAGTTGCACCAAAGAGTCAAAACCTTCTGCAAAAATAAACGGAGGGAAAATTATACATTCTAAACAGGCATTCTCATAGTTACTTCAAGTAAGGGTGCAGTCTCATGGAGGTAGATTAGTAGAATGGTGGAACAGTTTTGACGAATGAGGTGACTGCTAGATCTTGTTCAGGCACCTCATTGATCAAAACTGTTCCACTATTCTACTAATCTACATCCATGGGACTGCGCCCTAAGAAATCAACAGTTCTTTCGCGCAAGATGCTCATGAACGCGCGAGAATAACAACCTCCTATTGGCTCGCTGCATTTATCAATAGTTTGAAAACTATTGAGCGTACAACATTTTGCCATTATGATTTGTTGTTTGGTTTTTTACAAGGAATCTGTATATGCTAGGTGTATGATGAAGTATGAATCACCCTGTATAGTAACTTAAAATCAATCAACTAATATGAATAATAAGGGATAAACATTAAAATTCGATTTATTTTCATAATTTTTACACTTTATTCAGGGATCACAGTCTCTATTTTTTCTAAAATGGAGGAATAGAGATCTTTTTTTTTAAAAAAAGAGGCCTTTTTCCAAAAATAGACGACTTTTGGAGGACATTTTTTTGAAATGAAGGAAAGTATATGAATCAAGGTTAATAAAAATGTTATTAATGTTCGTATGAACAATTATATTTTTTTTGAAGAATTGAGAACGAAGTCAATGGGAAACAATATATCTTCGAATGGACGTATGTACATGACAATTTACATTACAAACTAATTAACCTACATGAGATAAGTCAGTAGAAAATGAGACATCTTTGAATAAATGTCTGACCATATACGTTAAAAATTAATTAAACTATATAAACTCTTTAAATGATAATGTGCTTAATAAGTTATAACTTAAACAATCGTAAAGCGCAGTCTTCTAACAGTCGTTTTATACTTACTGGAATGGGATTCATATTTGAAATCGATACCATCGCTCGTGAATAGCTTTACCGTTCGGATTGTTTATTGAAGAGTTCGCAATTTGTATCAATAAACTTAAGTTCAATTGAATCTTACGCCTTTTTTTATTGAGTTCACACATTCTATATACCTGCGATTCTAACAATACTCAAGTTAATCGCAATTTTGCTTGTCTTATTTGATTAGCATCAGTTGTAGCTAAACAGTTTACAGCCATTTCATTGAATATGAAAGTTTTAGAGCTTACAACTTACCATAAAAAACATATTAATAATGGAAATGGATAGTCTTACAAGCCTTTTCTAAATTTAAATAGCGCATTACGGCTTCCTAGTTTATTAAATTAGTATCACATTGAATAGTGAAGAAAATATTGTTACTGTAAACATAACACTTTTTGAGCCGCATAGTGTCTCTCTATGTACCCGTAGCGTGCATATTTTGAGCATCCACTGAGAATATGTCCAAGTGTTTCTGGCTCTTGCTTGCACGCTCGGCAGTTGGTAACGCCTACAGGTACATTCATTATGCGCTTGCAGTAAACTAAGGTGTCTATAACGCCGTCTTGACAGGCAAAAAGAAATCCCTCATTCTCCGATTTTAATCCAGCAGACTTGAGAAACATGTTGGACAGACCTATTGAGAGCTCTTCTCTACGTATAATGCCGTAGAATTTCCCATAAAGGGGCTTGCCAGCATGTTCTCTTAGTAGAAGCGTATGTTCTGCTTCTTGAACACGACTTTTGAGCACCAAAGGTGTCAGTGATGCTAGGCCATGTGTAGGCTCGTTGGAATCAAATGGGAGGCCAAGGTCTTCTGCGGCCCTATCTGCGGCACTGTATAAAAACGCCGCAGCATTGACGACTTCATATTGATGTACGAGTCGCATAAGAGAATCTGTGCTATTCAAAACTGAGCAAGCTGTAGCCAGAACCGTTCTGCGATGAAGACACTCTATGCTCAGCAAGCCTCTACCCCCTTTATCTCGGGGGAGATATTCGAGGTACGGACGATCTAGGATGATGACTTCGATGGATTGTCATCATCTTGCGTGCGCTTCGGTCAAGTTGCTTCAACTCATCGACGTTCCACTGTATTGCTCTAAACGCGTAGAGCAGTATAGGAACGGCCAGCATATTGGTCGCCTGGATCTTATTCTTTCCAGATAATTCGGCAGCCCAAATTTTTCTGAGAATTTGGTGATACCTTTTTCCCATGACAATTTTTAAAACACGCACATTTTGGGTTTCCGCTTGCGGTATTCCAAGATATGTATATGTTTCTCCAATACGATATGTTGAATGGTATTTCCGCCCATGAGTTGAACATCCTGATCGTCACGCGATTATGTAGTTTCTAGTCTTCCTTGGTGTAGGTGGACGCAGGGACACTTGTCTAGTCCGAAGCTCATGCCAATCGCTTTAGAGTATCTATTTACGGCCTACACAAGGATGTTAAGGTCCTCTTTCGAGGAAGCAAGGAGTTTAAGATTGTCCATGTATAAAAGGTGGTTGACCTTATATTCTCTTCTGTTCGGCGGGCCACATAGGTATCCAGAGCTTTTGCCTCAGAGCACAATAGATACCAATAGAAACCAATCCCGAAGAAACTGGAACGTGTACGTCATCCGCTTCTGCTCCTTCTGTCCTAGAAGGTAAGCAAGAGGGGGAAATTTACGCGAGATAACATCCGGCAACACTGTTCCTTGGAGTCAGGTCTCTAGCCTGTATGTATGTAGTCTTTATGTCTGTATGTATGTAGCCTGTATGTAGTCTTTATGTAAGCAAGATAGGACATTGCCCACGTATCTATAGAATAATAAAGGTTTTTGTACGTATACGTGGACGATGTCCTATCTTGCTTGCATGAAGACTCAATCCTTGATTTTAAAAACACTATCAACAATTTTCACAATGGGTTACAATTTACAATAGAGCGTGAATCAAATAATATTATTAATTTTCTAGACTTAGCTATCACTCCCATTAACGGTCAGAATATAACGAATTGGTTTAAGAAAAACACCTGGTCTGGTCGTTACACCAATTTTAGCTCAATAACTTATTCTCCATAAAAAGATAGCGTTATCAGCAGTTTAGTTGATCGGTCAATAAAACTTGCACACCCCTTTTTCCATGAGAGCAATTTAAAAACAAATTAGCTGAAGCTAATGCTGCTCTCCCAGATTTGCTCCCCGAAGATGTTAATCCCTGGAATCTGAACTGTGTAGTTTACGAGAAAGCGGTCTCCATGCTTAGCGACAATAGAAGTAACGATACTTCAGTACATCTAAGTAAGACTCGCGAGCATATTGCACAGCTTCAGTTCAAAATTGAAACGGCGAGACGGCATGCATCAAATGTTCAGTGCGTGATTAGCTACATAACATCAAATAAAAAGTTCACTCCAAAAGTTAGGGCACTTGCTCGAAACTTAAGGAAAGCAAATCACACGCTGAACAAGTATAAACTGTTGACCATCAAGCAGCACTGGACGCAAAAAATAAGATCTCTTTCAACAGCGAAACAGCGCCTTGAACGGCGAGTCAAGTGGATTCAGGAAAATTCCACCTTTTCTACTCATCCTTCCCGTCTGTTCAATAAAGCGTCACGTGCCGTTAAAAAATCCGCCTAGTCGAGAAGATATTCAAATCTTCTGGGAGCAAGTACATGGAGATACTTATCAGCTAAATGAAGACGCTTCTGATATATCACTCTTTCGTAGCTTTTGCCAAAGGCAAAGGTTACAAGGTCCAGAGGAAGTGTCCACTAATTACTGCTGAAGAAGTGAAGAAAGTTATAGCTAAAACTAAGAACTTTTCATGCCAGGGCGAGACAAAATCAACAACTTTTGGTGGAAGAAGTTTATTTCTACGCACCAACATCTAGCTCGTATATTTACTACTTTCTTAAACGGAGAACAACCCGTCCCGGAGTGGCTAGTGGAAGGACGCACGGTATTGATCCCTAAGACCGGATATTTGTCAAGTCCAAAGAACTACAGGGAGTCTATCCATGGCTTGGATTGCCTATCGCAAGGCATTCGATAACACGAACCATCAGCTACTTATTAGGCTCCTTGAGTGCATGGAGGTGCATCCAAAAATAGTGAGATGCATAAAAGAGCTTATGCTCATGTGGCGGATAAGATTTATTGTAACATCTGACAAAAGACAAGTAACTACAAGCTCTGTCACATATAACAGGGGGGTCTTTCAAGGAGACGCTTTAAGTCCGATACTTTTCTGCATCTCCCTCTTGCCTCTATCTATTGTGCGCCGAGGCAAAATCTCTGGTTACCTATGTAGCCCGCCGAACAGAAGAGAATATATGGTCAACCACCTTTTATACATGGACGACCTTGAACTCTTTGCTTCCTCGAAAGAGGACCTTAACATCCTTGTGTAGGCGGTAAATAGGTACTCTAAAGCGATTGGTATGAGCTTCGGACTGGACAAGTGTGCCTGCATCCACCTACACCAAGGAAGACTAGAAAATACATCATCGCGTGTTTTGGAAACGGCCATTGGAAAAAGGTATCGCCAAATTCTCAGGAAGATTTGGGCTTCCGAATGATCTGGAAAGAATAAGATCCATCGACCATTATGCTAGCCGTTCCTATACTGCTCTACACGTTTGGTACAGTAAAATGGAACTTCGATGAGTTCAAGCAACTCGACCGAAGCACACGCAAGATGATGACAATCCATCGAAGTCATCATCCTAGATCTTCCGTACCTCGAATATACCTCCCTCGAGATAATGGGGGTAGAGGTTTGCTGAGCTTAGAGTGTCTTCATCCCAGAACGGTTCTGGCTACAGCTTTCTCAGTTCTGAATAGCACAGATTCTCGTATGCGACTCGTACATCAACATGAAGTCGTAAATGCTGCGGCGTTCTATACCGTGCCGCAGATAGGGCCACAGAGGAGCTTAGGCACCCATTTGATTCCAGCGACACTGCACATGGCCTAGCATCACTATCACTTTTGGTGCTCAAAAGTCGTGTACAGGAAGCAGAACATACGCTTCTACTAAGAAAACATGCTGAAAAGCCCCTTCATGGTAAATTCTACGGCATTATACGTAGAGAAGAGCTCTCGATGGGTCTGTCCAATATGTTTCTCAAGTCTGCTGGATTAAAATCGGAGACTGAGGGATTTCTTTTTGCCTGTCAAGACGGCGTTATAGACAACTTAGTCTACCGCAAGCGCATAATGAATGTACCTGTAGGCGATACCAACTGTCGATCATGCAAGCAAGACCCAGAAGCACTTGGACATGTTCTCAGTGGATGCTCAAAATATGCACGCTACGGGTACATAGAGAGACACAATGCGGCTCTGAAGTGTTATATTACCATCATCAGCTGTCTTGGAGGTATGAAAGCTTCATTTATTAGCTAACTCAACAAGATTCCGGCTTGCCAGCGTCAGGCTCATTCCATCGCAAACCGGATGCAAAAGGCCGTTCTTCTGGGATCACTTCATCTGGTCCGTCAACAATGTTCCTCATAATATTCTACAAAGATTGGTAGCTCTAAAATGTATCCAGAGGTGAAAATTTCATCTACAACTTTCCCGTCTGCCAAATAAGGTCAACCGCGGCTAGAGACCTGACTCCAAGTAACAGTGTTGTCCGATGTTATCTCGCGTAAATTTCCCGCTCTTGCTCACCTTCTAGGACAGAAGGAGCAGAAGCGGATGACGCACATGTTCCAGTTGCGCCGGGTTTGTTTGCTTTAAGGAACCATGATCGTAGCTTCCATGGCCTACAACTTCTCAAATAATCTAAATTTCTTCCACCTTTGTAACAGCAGAAAATAAATAGTATATAAATTAATGGTCGCTTTTTCTTCTTCTTCTTTTTCCTTCTTGAACAAGTCTGAGGCCTAGTTGTTTGAGGAAGGGCACGTTCCGAGATGTTAATCTCTTGCGATTTGGTTGAAGAGTGACTGATTTCTTTCATGATGGCTTGCTCATATAACTTGCACCCACTTTGCGATTATAAACGGTACCCATCACGTTGACTTTAAGTGTGATCGGATAGTTGTAGTCTCTCCTCGAAAATTTGTCAATTCTCCGTCTTGATCAACTATGCGGGTGTGAATATGGTGTATTGTCTTCACGATGATCGGAAGGTAAATGACGTATGACGGTACTTCAACGATCTTATATCTTGGTGGAACGGTCGGGAAGAATACATGGATCGTGTCAACTTTTTAATCATTAATATATGCTTCAGCTTTAATTTTGCACTCGATCCTGAGAGCCTTCACCTTGAGAATAGATACTGCTCGAAATACTGTTAAGTCTAATATATGAATCTTGTTTGCTTCAAGAACACGTGATGTGAATCCCAACAGATGACCAACAGAATCTTTTGATTTGAAATTAACTTCTCGGTTACTCTTGATTTCACTACGCAATGTATTGTTGTTTGGTCTAATATTTACTGTAGCATCATTAGTATTATTATTTTCCCAATTCTTTTGCACATATTTTTCAACTTCATCCCCATTTGCTGATACTGTTATAACAAAAAAGTCTCTATTCACCAGAGATCTCTGTATATGCTCCTCAATAATTTCAATTTCACAATTACCAGGGGGTATGGTAACCACCTGATTATTAATAAAAATTTATTCTTTCCCACATCAACGTTAGGAATTGAATTAAATGTGAGCAGATCAAGTAGACAAAGAGCATAATTTTTATTCAGCGAGAGTTCTATTGGTGGAAAGTATTCTGCCTCAAGCACAGATGAGTTGCCTGAAATAGTCAGAGTGAACGATTCATTCATGATTACGTCTTTATCTATACTGATTGCCTGCAAGCAATTACTTGCACTTATTAAGGCCATGCAATGAGTATAACAGCTGATCGAGTGAGTCCTGAGATAAATATTTTTCACCCATATTTAAAAATAAATGTTTGAATATCGCGGAAAAATTTTTCGAAAATATTAAAAAATAGTAAATGACCATTTGTGGCAAGGCACAGAGTTGGGGGAAGAAAAAAGTTTATTTATGAAAATGATAAATATTGACCGATGCATTTCCGCTTCAGTACCATGCAATCTGTTTTACCCACAGACCCGTGGAAGTGCGAAGTTGCTTGCTGCGATAGTGCTGTTCTGAAACAGCTGATACGTATTTCAGACACGCACAAAATGGAAAATTTCTTGTAGTGTTCTGGAGCACGGTCTGTATTTCTCCAAATTAGTACAAAACTTTTTTCACAATTCCAAATATTTAGGACCAGAGCCGCCTTGCTTCGAGCCTTCTACTTAGCGAGCTAAATTTTCAGTACGATATCTTCTTCCGTGCGAACGTAAGTTGACATGGGAAAGTATCGATATAGCTTCCAGTTTTATTTTATTCGGAATTTTTTTTTTCAAAACTTCCACCAGAGAAGACCAGAGCCGTAAACATTATTGTCTCCTCTTTCATTTCCCAAACTTTGAGCGCAATATCTTATTTCTTTTGGACGTAAGTTTTCATTGCAAATTTCAGGACTAGCTTGGTCACGTGACCCTCTCGTTACATGGCCTTAAGCTGTCTACACAGAAATTTAAGACATAAATGACCACACTCAAATGTATTATAGTCTTCATACCTATCACGATTATATTTTATGAAGCTACCAACGCCTAGATAATTGACGAATTCAGAGGGCGTTTAGAGGTTACCAGAACTGTCAAAGTATAATGTTTCATAGCCATTCTTTTTTAATGCTACCCAATGTGTACCTGGACCATCTTTATCATCACGGTTAACTATAGCCGAATATTTTCGCTGAGGTCCTCTAGCAGGTAATTCATTTCGTTTAAAGACTTCTCGAAAATATGGAACCTTTAGAGCCGTAGCATAATTGAGTAGATCAAAATCAGTTAATACATGATGTGGTAGCTTCACTGTAAGTCTTTTTTTCTCTTGCATAAACGGTTTTTAGATGCACATTTTTTAACTTTAGAACATGGTTTGATATAAAGGCCCAGTCCTTGTCGACAGGATTTCAAGTGTAGCCCTTTTCCAAAAGCTATTTCCTGCATCGCTTTATTATGATGTTCAATCTTTTAAAGTTGATGTTTAGCTGCATTGGGATCATTAACAGCTTTTGCCAAACCAACTGCTCCTCCAGCAAGAGCTGCGAGTTCGCTGAGTCCTGGAAATATTGGAATCAGTGGGAAGATGCATCCAATTGTCTCGATTGCAGTTTCAATGACAACAGCATCATTACTAGGACACATGAAATTTTTAACAGCATCCACAATCTTTCTCAAAGCTACTCGTTTCTTAAGAACCTTTTTACTCTGTCTCTTATTCTTCCTTAACCCCATACCGAGTTTTGATTTAACTTTCATTATTTCGGTTATAGCTAGTGCAGCTGCATTTTCACCAATATCAGAGTTGTTAGAAAAAAACACGTTGCCACGCTTTATCGGCTAGTAGGCTATCTGCAACGTTTCTCGCTTCAATATTCTCTAGATTTTTCGAATAAGCAATATCGTGTTTCTTAGAACCAGCGACCAGTGTGTTTGTACCTGGACCACCTCGCTCTTAACGTTTATCTAACTCAGCACCAGGTTCACAGTACTGGTAACCTGGTAAATGTCATTCGAAGGGTAACTTGTTAATAATAGTATTAACTAACCTTCGACGTTTCTTACTGTGTACCAACATTCCTCACTCTATGAAAGTCAGTTTACGAATGACTAGAAGCTTATACAGGGTGTCCCAGACTCAAGTGTCCGGACTTATATAGCCGTATAAAAATAAAGAAAATAAATAGAAACTTTCTTTTCCAATAATTAGTTTAAGTTTTAGTTTTTAAGTTATAAAATATTTAAACTGACCAATCAGGAGCGCCGTATAAACAGCCGTGTGTGCGTGAATAGGATTTTAGCTCAGTGTTATCGAAGCGAGCGCAGAGGTGGGGTTAGCGAAGGGAGAACACTACGTTGGAATCCCGTTCACGCACACACGGCTATTATACGGCGCTCCTGATTGGACCAGGTTAAATATTGTATAACTCAAAAACTAAAACTTCAACTGATTTTTGGAAAAGGAATTTTGGATTTATTTTTTCTATTTTTATGCGGCTATATACGTCCGGACACTTGAGTCTGGGACACCCTGTATATAAGCGCTGTATTTATAGTTTCCCCATGAAACCGAGGGATGCGGTACTGTATTCTTAACGAATGACTTCATATCAGTATAGACTTAACAGGTTGGGAAGGTCATCCAACTGTTGTTAGATAGATAAACGTTTATTTTTCAGCCTGCTGGCCTTAAAAAATTGACTTGCTTACACATCCATTTTTACAGAATTTTCTTAAAACTAATCCTTAAAAACTAACATCCATCCATCCCTTATCTCTAAGCCGCACGCTCGTATCGCCTTGCCTTCCTCGCTTCGCCTCGCTCGCATGTCCCTACTTTTTCGCATTGCCTCGCTTGCCAACCTCTGTTTTCGCTCTAATACCTACTACTTATCTACTATTTACAATATTTACATATTACTTATATCTACTTTCTCTCCTATCTACAATATTTCCGTCTCCATTCCTCTTCCTCCTTCCTTCTCTTCATCTCCATCTTACCCAACACTCCCTTCACCCATGCTACTGCCCTTTTTTCCCCCTTTTCATGCAACAATACCTCCATGCTTATCTCACTTCTTTCCACCTCCCCGCACTCCTACAACCAGTGCTCCACTCTTGCATCCCTTTCCACACAGTTCACACATCCTCTTCTCCCGAGAGAGCCAGAACCTATTGCAACCCTCCATACACCCACACCTCATCCTCGCTATAAGTTCCTGACTTCCTTTCTCTCCTTTCACACACAAATATTGCGCTCTTGCCCTTGGCATAATCCACACATAGTTCCCGTTGAATCTTGACTCTCTTATTCTCTCTTCCCCTTCTGTCTTCTCTCTCTCCATGCTGTTTTGCTTAACCAAGTCATAAACCTTCCTTCCTTCCTTGTGCATCCTTCTCACTTCATCCATCTGCAGTCCATTCATTCTAAAATACCGTTCCCTCTCCGCCTCCATCTTCCCACCCCCTCCCCTGTTCTCCTTCTCCCACCAACACTCCCTAACCAGCCTACTTCCCCCCTCTTCCAAAAATTTCTCCTCATATTTACACGCCCGGCTCCCTGCTAGAATTCCTACACTCGTTCTCCCCGTCTCCCTCCTGACAATATAATTAGGCGTGTTCCTTGCCAACCCCAGGGTCCACTTTACATACCTCTCCTGCGTTCTATTTACCTCTTCACTTTCCTTCCACCCCCACAACTCTACCCAATACAATAGCACACTCATCACTAGTGAATCAAACAATTTCATTCTCCTTACAAAATCATCTGCGAATCACTTCTTTCCCAACCCCCACACCTGCCTCATCACCACATTCGCCCTCCTCACTCTGTCTTTTATGTGACCATCTACTCCCGCATTCCTTCGAAACACGAAGCCCAGGTACACAAACTCTTTCACCTCCTGTACCTCCTTTCCTTTCTACTTCCAATCCCTTCCCTTATCCCTTCCCCCTCCTTTTCTGAACACCATAACCTTAGACTTTTCCGCATTCAGCTCTAACCTATTCTTATCCAGGTATCTTCTCAACCTCTTCATCATCTCCTTTAAGGCCTCCTCGCTGGTTACCAGCAACACCCTGTCATCTGCATACGCTAGTGACCAAATTCTAACCCCTCCTATCCTGACTCCTCCTACCACCCCGGCCTCCAGCTTACTTTTCATATCCGCAATTAAAATCGCAGAAAGCGTTGGGCTAAGTGGGCACCCTTGCCTTAGCCCCTTATCCATCCAGAATCCCTCCGAAATCCCCTCCCCTCCTCTTACCTTGTCTTTGGTCTCTTCATATATCTCCCATACCCTTTCAATTAGGCCTCCCTCTACTCCCCTATCCTCCATCGCCTCCCAAACCTCCCCCTATCCACCAACGGGAACGCGCCTTTGAGATCCACAAAAAACGCGTACACTCTCGTCCCCTTCGTCGCTAATTCTCTATCCACCGCGTGCTGCAGCACGTAGATATTGTCGATAGTACTCCTACCCGCCCTAAATCCCGCCTGCGTCTCCGGCAATATTCCTTTCCCCTCGACATCCTTCCGCAGTCTCTCTGCCACCACCATCGCGTATACCTCATACGCCGTATTCATTAGCGTAATCCCTCTATAATTTTCCTGCCTATCTCTATCCCCTTTCTTATACAGTGGCACTATTAACCCTTCTCTCCACCCTCCTGGGAATCCCTCGCCCCTCCATACTTTCTTCACTACCTCCTTCAGCCTCTCCCTAACCTCTTGTGTACTAAACAGCCATGCTTCGTTCTCTACCCCATCCAGCCCTGCTGCTTTTGACCTTTTCAACTTCCTTATCTGCTTCTCTATCTCCTCGTCATTCAAGTACTCCATCTCTGCCACCCCCGTTCTTCTACTTGCCCCATCCATCTTCCTTAAATCCGAGCCCTGGAATGATTCTTTGAAAAACTCTCTCCACTCCTCACTCCCTATCTACTCGCTAACCCCCACCCTACGCTTCCTAAACCTATTTATTATCTTCCAGACGTCCCCCTCTGTCTTAACATTTGCTAACTCCTCTTCCAGATCTTTCTCCTTTTCCTGTTCTCTCTTCTTACACACCAATCTAAACCCCTTCCTCATTTCTACGTACTCCTCCCTTCTCGAATTACCCTCCTTCCACTTCTTGTACTTCCTCTCCACCTTCCTCTCCAATGGTTGTTAGCTGTATGAAGTCACGAATATTGACTCCCACGTTGAGCCTAAGCAGAAGAGGGTGAAACTTCATGGTAATCTACTATCAGACAGCATTCCTGCAGTTTTTTGTGGACCATCAAATTATGGTAAAACGAATGCATTAATTTCTTTAATTCTACATCCAAATGGTGTCAGATGCGATAATATTTATCTTTACTCAAAATTTTTGCAACAACCCAAGTATCAATTCTTGGAAAAAGTAATCAGTAGGATAGATGGCGTTAAGTAATTTACATATAGTGAGCATGAACTTCAGTGTTGACTGTTTTTACTTATGTCAGACGTATGCTCGCATTACTAAACATCTAATACCAGATAGTGTTAATTAATTTCTTCTTTTTCGGCAAGATAAGAAAAATCTCAAACATGTGTATGATGACCATGTAAATATTGATATGACATACACTCAGTTCCGAGATTCATGTTCAGCATGTTGGAATACAGATAAATATGGATTTTTAGTTATCGATAAAGATAGTAATTTAAATGAGGGTAGATATAGAAAATGATTTATTAGCCTATAAGTAGGATTGATTGATTGTAAATAAGGTCAGTATAATGTGGGACACTATGGTATAAACTTGTTTCACAAAGAGCAAGATGTGCTTCGTCAAATAGCAAAAGCTAGCGATGCTATTCGACGGAAACACCGTATGCTAAAGTTAGGCAAAGAAGCTACAGAGAATATTCACAGTGAAACTTTTAAACCTATAGTTACACCATTACAAAAGTTATTGAATACGTCTGATATACCTGAGAGAAAAAATAAACATATGCAGAATAAGATTGACAAAGAAGAAGAAGATCAAACATAAAATGATGATATTTCTTTCATAACTGCTGCTGATGATTAAGCACATTATGCAACTATGGTTCAAGAAAATGATGAACCCACTGAAAATTATGACAAGTTGACAAATAAATTTATTGGACTAATAAGTAAAAATAGAAAACAATATTTGGATATGCTTTACGGCGTACGAGAAACTAATGATGGAACATTCATAATTGGTGATACACCAATCAGCTTTGATGGACAATATATCAAGATTGGTTAAAAACTGTATCGGAAAAGTACTGCTTTGCTTGCGCTTTTTTTAAACAAAAACCTGATGAAACTTATATGTGTCAGGATGATGAGAACAAATGTAAAGAAATTCTTATGGCTACAAATGTATAGGAAGAATTACAGCCCCTCAAGACTCATTCACTCAAACAAGACTCTAAAATTTAAGCATATTATAGCGAAACTTTGTCCACATAAGCAATCATCAAGAAGTGGAGGTTCATTAAAGAAAGAGAAACAATTAATAAGTTCAATACCTCAATTTTTGATAGCAAGAAAAGATTCAAGGCCAGACTACAATTATTGAGATAATACTAACGAGCTGGTTTACCGCCTTCGACTACCAACAGCATCTCAGGTAGCAGGAAATCCAAGTCATAATAATGAAACTATTTCCATCATTAAGGGATTGCGAGGAGCGCAAACCATATGTTAAGAGAGTGAAGCTAACTAAAGCGTCAGTCTTAAAATGGATATTGACGTGTTCGGACATCCTCTGAATCGAGCTGCGACCACAAATCGTGGACCTCCTGATATTGGTTTTAAAATTACGTTTAACGGTAATTACGATATCGATAAGAAAAGACTCTGTAACGTTCAAGACGCCGAAGAACAGCTTGATGCTGTTAATCTGAGACTTGTAGAGCGTATTGTTCAAAATGAGATACGAACACTTTATCAGGTTACGTCACCAATGCGTAATGAAATTGATAACAATAATATTATGATGAAAATTCGTGAAGAATCAGTAAATGAGAAATTAAAGAATATAAGATTAATATCCTACAAGAGTTATCAATACGCAACGCTGAACTCATTGCTCATCTAGATGCTCGACTGAACGCACTCGAAAATGAATGCGAAGAAAGAGATAGTAGTCACAGAGCAGCATAAATCTGCAAGAAAAAAATCCACGTCGTTCTGTGATAATGCGTGGAGTAGATGAAACATGGCAGGCTAACTTGGTTAAAGTGTTACTTGCACAGGGAAAACGTCCAAAAAACGTGCACACTGATCAAGGTACAGACTTTTACAACTCGGAATTTAAATCTTTAATGCAAAAGTATAACATTAAACTGTACTCAAATTACAATAATTTAAAAGCGTCCATCATTGAACGATTTAATCGTACACTCAAGAATAAAATGTGGCCATAATTCAGCTTGCAAGGTAACTGCAAATGATTAGATCTCTTGCCTACTCTCATATTCAAGTATAACAATAAGAAACGTCGCACAATTCGTACGAAACCAAAAGATGTAACCACCGATGAACAGGAAAAATTGATGCAACGCTTCCAGAAACAAAGAAAAATTGTTTCGAAACGTCAAGAATTCAAAGTGGGTGACAAAGTTCGAATTAGTAAGTGTGAGATCATTTTTGAGAAAGGATATACACCTAACTGGATAACTGAAGTATTTACTGTGGAGTGGATCATAGCAACTAAGCCAGTAACATATAAACTGAAGGACTATCAGGATCAACCCGTTTCTGGAAACTTTTATCAAGAGGAACTCTTAAAAGTCAAATCTCCAGACATTTACCTTGTCGAGAAAGTCATTAAGAGACGTGGTGATAAAATCGATGTAAAATGGCTTGGGTTCAACAGTTCACACAACAGCTGGATAGATAATACAAACACGTAAAAAAGTTAAACTAATGTTAAGATAACATTAAGCTAACATTAAAGTAACATTAAGCTAACGTTAAAGTAACATTGAAGTAACGTAAAACTAACGTTAAAGCAATGTTAAAGTATCATTGAAGTAACGTTAAAATAATGTAAAGGTAACGTTAAAGTAACGTTAAGCTAACGTTCATGTAATGTTAAAGTAACGTTAAGCTAACGTTGAAGTAACGTTGGGGCGGTAGTGGAGGAGGAGGAGGAGGACGAGGAGGAGGAAGAAGTGAATAAACCCTCCGTGAACGTTCTATAATACTTCATACAGATCCAAACGATCTTGTGTATGAGCTGCAATTTTATATTAATAATAATTATTCACTACGAAGCTTTGAGTGTCAAGCAATTATCATTATGATTATAGTTAATTATTGATACAGTTAAATTAAGCTGTTATTCATTTAACTTTAAACTATAGCTACTTCCTAATATTAAACTAATCTTACACTTATGCATTATCTAGATGTAAGGTTTTTGGAAAATAAAGAAGACTATATATTCATATGCTGTTGTTGTTTAATCCAGCAAAAAAACACCATCAGTATTTTCACATTATGAGCTTACAATCCTTCTTCACAATGAGAGCCTAAATTCTATGTTTATAATGTTTGTTTACAATCTATATACTCATACACACTCTCGTTACAATTTTTCCCTATCCATTCACACACTTTCCCTATTTACAATTTATTCGCTATCCACACCCATTCTCTTATCTTCTAGTTCCTTAATTCTATAGTGCCCCATGTTAGGGTTATCGGTACTGCCTGACAATAGAAACCTCTTGTCGTCGTAAGGACTTAATGATATTTTACATTTTTTTAATGTTTAGTCGATATAATCGCTAAATTCAATATCTTTCCTGACTACTCCAGGCTGTGTGCCTTCGCTTTTTTTTTTAAATCTTGACTATTGACTCGCACGCTATACATTTTATTCCGCAAGCTAACAAACTCTGTTGGGATATTACCATTACATTCGTCTTTCATGAGACCCAAAATCTGTTTGTAGGCTTACGACATACCGCAGATGTGATTCGAAGGATAGTCAGACGTGTTGAACTTGTGGATATCTTCTTTCATGTCTGTGTAAATATTTATACATTGAACCTCACACATAGAGTGGTCAGGGTCTGTATACAAGGTTTTATTACATGTACTACAAGGTTACTATCGTACTTTGGCAATATGTAGCCATAGTGAAAGTCGTACATCAAAGTTTTGGAGATGTCCAGCATTTAAAGGCCTACATGTATTGGTTTATTGAGCAAAACATCGATCTTTCTCAATTCCACAGCTACGAGATCTACACTGAAGATTGCGCGGCTGTGGAAGTTGAGTTTTGACACGACGGCCTCTGCACTCTACCTACGCTCCCACTTTGTAACGAGTTTCACGTGTACATGTTTGCGCACTTCTCCATTGTTTTTCCATATACCGCGTTTTTAATTAATTTGAAAAGGTTCTTTTCAAATTCATTACGAGTTTTTGCTCTCACTGAAGTATAGAAATCAATGTAGGATTTGAGCCAAGGGGTTTGACTGAATTTAAGCACACAGTGAATTGTAAGTGGAAATTAATTGTGAATAATTGTAAAATAAATTTAACAACATTTATTTTATAAAGAAATATCTCATGACTTTTTAAGCACAAACAATTTTAAAGGTAAGTCTTTGCAGTATTTTAATAACTAATGAACATATTTTCTGGATATTTTTCTTTGATTCTGCCCTGATAGGGTCAAACATGGTACAAAAAACCGTCGTGAAATGTCAAATAAAAACTGTACTCTGGACCGAATCCATTTCAAATCAGGCAGGTTCTACACTTGAAGTTGCAGAATCTCTCGGGGACAAAATATGTTGTTTTTTAGAGGAAATTAGGAGATACGTATTTTTGCGATATGTAAAAAAAAATTTTTTTACAGAGTTATGCGTATTTGAACTTTTGGCTTTGTTTTTCAAAAAAAAAAAACCCAATTTTTTGTTTAAACTCGTATAAATTTTGACCTAATTTAGATATTTACTATTTCTTTTCAGATTCTGGTAGAGTTTACCGCTTCATTTCTAAATCCGCGAAGAAATTAAAAAAAATCTTGAAAATTAACTAAATGGCGGCAGTTTTTCTGAAAATGTTAAAAGTCGATTTTCTCAAAAACCCACACTTATATTTTTTGCCAATTTTTTGTTGAATTTGTACTATCATAAGGAAAATACCTTGTGAGTTTAATGCGGGCTAAATAAATTTTGTGGGCCGGATAATTTTTTTTCATAAAATCGAATTTTCGCATTTTTCATGGAAACAACAACAGATACAAAAAAATTTTGAGAAAATAGTTTGCACATTTAAAAAAGTTCTATAAAAAGTTCTCTTACGCATTTATGATATCTTGTACCATTTCCGAGAAAAATGAAAAAATTGAATTTTCATAAACAAAAAATTGTCTTCATTGCCTCACTGCCCGATTCGGGTAGTGTTTCTAGGTGGATAAATACTACCAGTGTGGGTCCACCACACCCAAGACGCAACGGGCCAACACCACGCAGTATTTCCGAACGGTCACCCATCCAAGTACTAACCGCGCCCAACGCTGCTTAATTTCAGTGATCTTACGGGAACTGGT
>CAKNXH010060610.1:61660-101502 GCA_932178445.1 Andricus quercusramuli | reverse complement strand
TTCCCCCCCTCTTTCCTTTCTCCCTCTGCCACGCTTATGGACGCCACCTTTCAGTGTAGCTATTACTGGGAAGTGTTCTGACCCTATCTCATTCCCTACATTCATACTGCATATCATATTACTCATTCTTTCTTCTGCCAAGATGTAGTCTATGATTGTTTCTCCCTTACCTATAAATGTAATCTCTCCTTTCTCATCTCCTTTCATGTTGCCATTACATATAAACCATCCGGTTTCTCCTATTATGTCTAGTAACTTCCTCCCCTCCCGGTCTATCTCCCTATGTTTGGAGCTCCTCATATATGCCTCCTTTTCTTCATCCCAAATCCCTCCCCCTTGCTCGCCAGTCCAGGCATTTAAGTCACCTCCTATCAAAACCAATTCTTCCTTCTTTTCCTCCATCCACCTCCTTATTACTCTCCAACCTTCCTCTTCCCCTCTTCTTCTATATACACAAACCACCGCTATTTTGACTTTCCCTATTATAATCCTTCTTACCATTGTTCCCTCCTTTTCTTCTCTGTCCTGCTCTATTTTACCTTTTACTGCCCATTCTTTTCTCACCCCTGATACCATGCCGCCCATTCCTCTACCTTTAACGTGTTCCTTCCTTGCCTCTTGCATTGTCCACACATACCCTTTAGGTAACAACCTTTTCATCCCCTTCCAATCCTTCTCATCCGCCCAGGTTTCACTCATCATAATCACGTCCCACTTTTCTAACTCCCGCCAGAAACCTTCATTCTTGTTCTTCAAGCCTGACACATTCCAGAAAGCTATTTTCACTTTTTTCTCCTCCCTTCCCTCCTCTATCCTCCTTACTTTTCTTCCGCCTTGCTTTTTGGAAACCCCCCTGTTTGCTCTCTAGCCTCTTTTGAATCTTCCTTTCTTCTATCTTTCTCAATCCTTTTTCCCTTTTTCCTTATTTCTTCTACTTCCTCGTCCCAGACCCACTCCTCCCCATTTATCCATAGTCTGTCTCGCCCTATCCATACCATGCATCCCTTTTTCCTCTCTATCCATGCTCTCTGTTCTATTTGCCATCTCCTTTTCCTCTCCCTCCAAGTCAAATCCTCTTCAATTCTCTCCCTTCTTCCTTTCAATAATTTTTTGTTCTCCATAATTTTCTTTTTCTCCTCCTCACTCCCTACTTTTACTACAAACATTCCTTCTTTCCTTCCTTCGTCATTCCTAATCTCTTAACTCCTTCTACCCTTACCCGAATTCCAATATCTCTCAGCAGATTTTTGATTTCAATTTCCCCTGTTTCACTCTCTATTTTCAATCCCTTGACTACTATGTTATTTTTTCTCTTCGCCCTTTCTTCCCCTTCCAATCTTCTTTCGATCTCACTCAGTCTCTTCTTCATTCTTTCATTGTCATTTTGCACGTTATCACTCCCTTCTACTTTTTCCGCACTTTCTGTTCCCTTCCCCATATGCTCATTCCTAACTTCTAATTTGCTTACCCGTTCTTCCAGTTGTTTTATCTCCCTATTTGTCTGTTCGTCAATCTCTCTCTGTCTATTCTCTATGGCCTCTAGTTTACCCCATACCTTGTCTTTCTCCTCTTTCCAGAGTTTATCCCACTCTTCCCACTTTTCTCTTACTTTTCTCACTTCCCCCCTAACTTCTTTCCCCTGCCTATTCATATCTTCCAGACTCTTCCTTGTTTCCTCTCTAAACCCTTTTATGAGGGCCGCTAGCTTCTCAAACATCCCCCCATCCCCCCAATCTCTGTCTGGTGTTTTTCGTTTACTTTTCATTTTCTTGTTATCCTTGTCCCTTTCCGGATCATCTTCCCCTTCCTCTCTCTTCCTTTTATCTTCCCCTTCACTGCTAGTCACGTTCCCCTTTTTGTGCCATTCATCCAGACTCCTATTCGAGCCCGCTCTACCTAGCCTGTTGAGGCGCTGTAGGTTTGATGGTCTCCCGCGTTTCTGGCTCGTGCCTGAACCCCTTCTCTCCCTGGTCGGTGTCTCGAACGTCTCGTCATCGCTACTGTCAAATTCTCCCTTCTCCCCACTAACCACGCTCAAAACCTCGTCCGCTCTTGCTTCTTCCTCTCCCTGCCCTCTGGCGCCCGTTTGCGGGCTTCTTACCGTCGGCATCCCAGTATCCAACCTTACCCACTGTTCCACGACGCTACCCTCTCTTCACCTGCCTACCTCTTGCCCCCCTACCCGACAACCACCTTCTATACCTAACCTCAAAACAAAATTTGCACGTTTCAACTTTCCTTTCTCACAACTTATTTCCACCCTTTGCACACTTGCCTTCACTCACCCTTCTTCCTTTACCCCTGCTCTCCGCACTCACTGCCCTTTCTGCACCCACACACGCTGATTCCCTTCACCAAAGCCAAAAAACGCAACACTTGACACAAAAGAGTTCTCTCACGATCGGTACCGAAAACGGAAGCCAATTAATTACAATTAATTTCCGAATTAAATTATTTTTAAATTAAAATAAAATCCTAAAAATAAATATAAATATAAGTTTTCTAAAATTTAAAAAAAAATTCGAAATACTTTCTAAGATTTCAGATATTTCAAATTAAAATTTGAACAAAAAAAAAACATTTTCAACCGATTAGATCAATTTTTAGGCAAAAAGGTTAATTTTCAACGAAACATGTGATAATTGCTATTTCAATTAAAAAAATGATTTTTAATGAAAACCCGTTGAATTTAACTTTAAAAAAATGAATTTTTAACAAAATGAATAAACTTTCAAGTAAAAACGATTTATAGTCAAGAAAGAATTAAAACCAAATTATAATTTAAGGCAAAAAATAATTTTTAATACAAATAAAAAATTTCAAATAACTATTTATTAAAAAAAAATTTTTTTGCTCATTTTAAGGTTATATAAATATCATTTTCATATAGGATTCTTGACAAGAATTTCGAAATATTTTCTAACGTTTCAAATATTTCAAATCAAAACTTGAAAAAAAAAACATTTTCAACCAAATAATTTTATTTTCAGGCAAAAAATGTTAATTCTAAGCGACAAATGTGATGATTGCTTTGTCAAAAAAAAAATTATTTAAAAAAAGGGGTTGAATTTAACTTAAAAAAATTAACTTTCAAGAAAATAAATAAACTTTCAAGTAAAAACGATTTTTAGTCAAGAAAAAAGGAAAATTACAACCAAATTATAATTAAACGCAAACGATAATTTTTAATGCAAAATGAAAATTTCGAAGAACTATTTATTCTTCAAGTTATTTATATTTCAGGTTATAGGTATAAATATAATTTTCCTAAGAGACTTAAGAAAATGTTCGAATATTTTTGAATATTTCTGAATGTCATTCAATATTCCAACAAAAAATTTGAGCTTTGACTAAACAGTTGAATTTTCAACCAAAAAAGCTGAATTTTCAATAAAAAATGTAATAATTGCTATTTTAATGGAAAAATTCTAATTTTTTAATGAAGAAGAAAGAAAAATTTCGACAAAATTATAATTCAAGGAAAAAATATTTTTGTATACAGAATACAAAATTTCGAATAACTATTCATTACTTAACTGTTTTTTTTGTTGCTTATTTTAGTTCTATAAATATAATTTTTATATAGGATTCTTGACAAAATTTCACAAAAATTTTCAATATTTCAGATATGTCAAATAAAAATTTCAACAGAAAATATTATTATCAACCAAACACTAACTAATATATTTTTATAATTTCATTCCTGAAATCTATTGAAATCATATTCAAATAAAATTTGGAAATACTTATAAAAGGTATCAAAATTTTTCATTTTCAAAATTAATTTATACAGAGTACAGTTTCTATTTGACATTTCACGACGGTTTTTTGTAACATGTTTGACCCTATCAGGGCAGAATCAACGAAAAATATACAGAAAATATGTTCATTAGTTATTAAAATACTGCAAAGACTTACCTTTAAAATTGTTTGTCTCTAAAAAATCATGAGATATTTCTTTATAAAATAAATTTTGTTAAATTCGTTTTACAATTATTTACAATGAATTTCCACTTACAATTATTTCACAATAAAAATAAAATTGTGAAGAATAAATTTTGTAATATTGATTTGATATACTTTCTTGAATCCCAACAGTACAAAGTACCAATGTAAGGGTTTAATACCTTCATAAACATACAGTTTTTACATGAAGTTGAGATCAATATTTTTAGACACTGAAGGTTTTATAAAGTTTTTATATATCAAGAAAGCATATGAGGTCAAGTCAATAATTTTTTTTTGCTTTTTCTCTTGAAATCCCCAATATTGTGATTATAGCCTAAAATAGTATGAAAAGAAAGGTATGAGCTATTAGAGGTGAGTATACAGTAAAAAAGTTGATTCATTGAATTAATTAAAATTTTAATGAAATAGAAAGTTTTATAATTAATTCAATTCAATTATAATTTAATTAATTCATTCATTTAAATTTAATTTGATTTTATGAAATTTGAAATTTTTTAATTCATTCATTTCAATTCTAATTTAATTAATTAAATTAATTAATTATTTCAATTTTAATTTAATTTTTTAAATTAATTTAATTTTATAATTTAAAATTTTATGAATTTTATTTGCAGTAATTCTATACATTAAATTAAAAATGATAATTATTTATTCTAATTTGAACTTTGCAATGTTTGAAATGGATGGAAAAATGAAACATAAATAATAAAAATGAAATCACTTGAAAGTGATAGATATTATTAATCTAATCTTGAAATCCCATATAAGTTCCTGAAAGAAATAATAAAAAATATTTAGTGACTTCATCACATGTGTTTGAAGTCTTTCATTTAGGTGTCATTCTTGAAAACAAAAATGAACCCAAACCTCCTAATAGCCCACGAAACTGAATCGCAGTGTCGGGCGAGCTCGGCTCGGCCCGAGCCACGGGTTCGTGCTCGTGCATTTTCGGCTTTACACGAGATTGGCCGACGCAACGCGTAACAGTGTCTTCTCACCGACACGCTACGTTTGCATGTATTGCTCCCAGATGGGAACGTGGTGGGGGCTGAAAAATCCCACGTTCTGGGGCCTCTGCGCAGGAACACATGTCCAATCCGAAGCTCGTGCCAATCGCTTTAGAATACCTATTTACCGCCTCCACAAGGATGTTAAGGTCCTCTATTGAGAAAGCAAGAAGTTTAAGGTCGTCCATGTATAAATGGTGGTCGACCTTATATTCTCTTCTGTTCGGCGGGCCACATAGGTATCCACAGCTTTTGCCTCGGAGCACAATAGATATAGGCAAAAGGGAGATGCAGAGAAGTATCGGACTTCGAGAGTCTCCTTGGAAGACCCCCCCCCCCCCCCCTTATATGTGATATAGCTTATAGTCACTTGTCTTCTCTCAGATGTTATGCCAAATCTTGTCCGCAGCGAGAGCATAAGCTCTTTTATGCATCTCACTATTTTCGGATGCACCGCCAGGAACTCAAGGAGCTTAATAAGTAACTCATAGTTCGTGTTATCGAATGCCTTACGGTAGTCAATCCAAGCCATGGACAGATTGCGTCGATACCTGATCGAGTCCTGAGTAATACACCTGTCTATTAATAGATTCTCCCTGCAACCTGCCAGCCCTCTCTTGCATCCACGTTGTTCAACTATTGCACTCCATACAGGCTCGATAGATGTTAAAATCCTCTCTTTGAGAACGCCAGTGAATAGCTTGTAGCTGATGTTTAAACAAGCTCTGGGCCTGTGGTTCTTTGGACTTGACAAATTTCCGGTCTCAGGGATCAATACCGTGCATCCTTCCACTAGCTGCTGCAGGACGGGTTGTTTTCCGTTTAACCAGTTAACTCGTAATGACGCATATATGCGCAGACATCATCCAGGCCAAAACTGGTAATGACGCATATATGCGCACTTTGAATAACTGCCACAAAACTCAATGGATTTTGATGAAAATTGGTATGCCCTAGGTTTTTTGGTCGCTGATGACGAATCCGGGGTCAAAATTGAAAAATTTAAATCAGCTGATAATATATTAGGAAATGCATCAGCGACTTAAACAACTCTTCAGTACTGCCTTTCATTCAAGTAACGTGATTTTTGCATTCTAGACCACCATATCGGACCCGCCATTTTCAATTTTTCAATTTTGACCCCGGATTCGTCATCAGCGACCTAAAAAACTCTAAGGAAATGAACTTTCATGATTAACACGGAATTATTTGCTTCTACCAGTTTTGGCACATAACGTCGATTTCGAGCCTACCAGTTAACTGGTTAAGAAAGTAGTAAATATACGAGCTAGATTTTGGTGCATAGAAGTGAACTTCTTCCACCAAAGGTTGTTGATTTTCTCTGGCCCTGCCGCTGGTGAGTTCTCAGGTCTAGCGATAACTTTCTTCACTTCTTCAGCAATAATTAGTGGAGACTCCTCCTCTGGACCTTGTAACCTTTGCCCCTGGCAAAAGTTACCAAAGAGTGATATATCTGAAGCGTCTTCATTCAGCTGATTAGTAGCTCTATATACTTGCTCCCAGAAGAGTTGATTCTCTTCTCGACTAGGCGGATTTTTAACGGCACGTGACGTTTCATTGAATAGGCGGAAAGGATAAGCAGAAAAGGTGGAATTTTCCTGAATCTACTTTACTCGCCGTTCAAGGCGATGTTTCGCTGTTGAATGCGATCTTAATTTTTGCATCCAGTGCTGCTTAATGTTCAACAGTTTACACTTGTTTAGCGTGTGATTTGCTTCCCTTTAGTTTCGAGCAAGTGCGGATAGAGGGTCCCTGTACCAAGGGTTTCTGCTGAATATGGTTACAATAATTGACGAGCAGTCGAGAACAATTGTTCACAGATAGCCCCAAAGCCGAAGCCGAAAGCTGAAAGCTGAGTGGCACCTGGATGAGGTGTTAATAGGTGAATCTGGAATACTGAGCGAACTCTCAGAGTGTGCAGCCTTATCCTCGAACGCAGGGCTCTACAAAGATGGACGAACGATTTCCCTAGCTGCTCGTGGGAACAACGATGACACCACCAAATCACCACTCGAGAACGACTTGCTGGACTGCTACAATGCCAGCATTATCCCTGTTTACGGAGGCTGTAGGGCGCGTGTGCACACTCTTGTGTTGCCAGAAACACCCAGAGCTTCAGCACCTTTTGATCCAATCATTGCGAAATCAACGTGCCTACTCTGGAAGAATGGATATGTACGCGGAGAGCTTGTCCAAGCGCTGCTTGAACAAGCTGCAGACGAAGATGAGGAAGCGACATAAGGACCAACCGCGGAAAGCAGGCACCTTCTGAGAGATGATCGCGATTTCAGAACAAGGAGGCACATTTACATGCAGGTTCCTCCTAAGCCCCATGATCTGGCTGAAATGAATGCCTCCCTTCGTGAAGATATCTCTTTGCTCCGACCTCTGAACCATCAATGTCTCAGTATATGGTGCTACGAGAGCTTTGGCTGATTCAAATCCAAGGCTAAAACCGACGATGGATCAAAGGACTGAAAGGCGCCTGCATCAACTGAACAAGAACATTGGATGTGCAAGACATAATGTGTCCCGTGTTCAGTGTGTTATTGATTAAATAACATCTGGTAGACCGTTTACGGAAAGGGTTCGAAAGTTCGCCCAAGAGCTAAGGATCTTGAATCACACACTAAACAAGTCAAAGCTGCCAACAATCAAGCAGCATATTGTTGACAAAATACGGCTGTTATCTGACGCAAGGAGGAAAATACAGAAGAGGAAGAGATGGATCAGGGAGAAAAAACAGTTTCTCGCTGACCCATCGCGCCTCTTCAGCGATCTCCCTGTTTTTGTGAAGAATCCACCCAAGCCCAAGGAGGTACAGACTTTTTGGAGAGAGCTATACAAGATCGCGAGAACACTATAGTTGAAAGAAGATGCTGCTGTATCAATTACTGCTGAAGAGGTGAAAAAAGCATTTAAGTGCACGAAGAACTGTTCCGCTGCAGGACCAGATGGTATCGAGAACTTCTGGAGGAAGGAGTTTACTTCTGCACAACAACATCTGGCCCACATATTCACCTCTTATTTAAAGTCTGAAACGCCCATTCTGCAGTGGCTGGTGATAGTACGAACTATACTCGTACCGAAAAAAGGCAACTTTTCCAACCCTGAGAATTAAAGGCCAATAACTTGTTGGAACAGACTGTATATAATCTTTACAGCTGTCCTAAACAACAGATTTGTTCGAAGAACTGAGCCTGTGTGAAGAACCAAAAGGTAGCAAATTTCCGCCAACAGCTATTCGACAAGAAAATGCGCGGAAACTTTGATAGAAATGTAGAAAAACAGTCCTCATCCAAGGAGAAAACTTTTGTTTTTCACAGATCATCAGGGCTTAATCAGGTACAAAGGGTTTCATTTTTGCTTGCTAGGACCGAGTCATTTCCACCTTAGTATACTGTGACCGCATTTTATGTCAACAAGTTCCCAACGATAGGTGCGGAGCATGTCATAAACACGGTGAGTACCTAGAACACATGCCATCCGGGTGTCCCACTCACGCGGGAACGACGTGTCTCTACAGACATAATATGGCCCTAAGAGTGCTTTATCACCATCTTTGTCGCTCTTATGGTGTCGGCCGCGAACCTGCCCTACCGAACGCTCCAACGTAGGTGGATCTGACATCGTACTCCAAGATTCAATTGAAGTGGTTCCATGGATGAAGGACGAGCTCAGGTTCCTCGATATCAAGTGACGCAAGGTTATGTACATGAACATAAACATGCACCCTAAGTCATTTTTTCCGTGAATTGACAGCTCACGTCGACTCTTCTTAAAATGGTCAGGAAGCATGAAGAAGATGGCGAAGGAGCGTTTCTGTACAAAGCAGCGGAGGAGGCTGCTGAAACACTCGACCTTGACTTCAATATCAGGTGTGAGCAAAATGCCAAAAATCTGATCCATCTCGAGCACTTATTCCTGAAGTCCCGGATCAAGAAAGCACAGGAGAAAAACTTCCGCGAACAGCTCCTACACAAGAGGATGCACGGTATCTTCTAGAGAAATGTGAAGGATCAGTCGATGTCGTATGAGCTAACGTTTGCTTTCCTCAAATCACCCAGATTGTAGTCTGGTATGAAGGCTTTTATTTTGGCGTGTCAAGACGGTGTCGTTCACACTTTAGCATTCCTTCGCTATATTTTGAGCCAAGACATTCCTGATGATAACTGCAGAGCGTGTCATGCACAACCCGAGTATCTAGGACACGTACTATCCAGATGTCCAACTCATGCCGGAACGACGCACAACAAAAGGCATAATGCGGCACTGAAGGTTCTTTAGACACGAAGCGACTCAAGGATGGCAGCTTTCTGCACCACCTCGCAAGTGCCTTAGCATATTCTTGGCAAGAGAATATGGCTTTAAGATTACGAACCCGCAGGGCCGGATTAAGGGCAGGGCCGACGGGGCCGCGGCCCCCACATTTTGGGGGCCCTCACAAAAAATGCGAACAAATAGGGTTTTTAATTTTTTAAGGATTTAAGTTGACAACATTTTCGTGAAAGTGATTCGAAATGCTGTCAGATTTGTTTAATAAAACTCCTGGAGATTCATTTATTAATTTCCTGAAAAATGTACCTATAATATGTATTTCAAGGACTTGTGACTTTGAATCTGTTCGGGTCAGATCAAGTAATGTACGGTTGCAATACCTTGACTCTCAGGAGTCTCAGGTCTCCGCGGTACAACATTCAGCGAGAGACAAATTTCGTATAAAAGCTTTTCTTCCAGTGATAGATAAATTGATGACCGCATTAAATGAAAAAATTTCATCTTATAAGTTTGTCGTGGAAAATTTCAATTTCATGGCTAGTCTGCTCGATATGGAATCCAATAAAACCGCAAAAAATGCTTCTAATCTTGTAGATACGTACTCTGAAGATTTGGAAGCAACTTTGGCAAACGAGCTTATACAGCTTAAAGAATTCGCTGATTTCCAAGAAAAAAAAGAAAATGAACCAGTTGAAATGTTTTTGTGCCGCATTATTAAAAAAAATAGATTACATTCGACGTTTTTTAATGCAGAAATTGTTTTGCGTTTGTACCTATCGATGATGGTGACTAATTGTACGAGTGAAAGGTCATTTTCGAAAATGAAATTGATCAAAAGTCTACTTCGTTCGAGCATGGAAGAAGATCGACTGGTTCATTTGGTACTTCTCAGTTCAGAAAGAGACATACTTCGCGGAATGTGATAATAAATAAATAAAATGAATTGAAGACATAATCTTATTATATAATGTAATTAATTTGTGACCGCAAAAGGGCCCCCACACATTGATCGGCCCTGGGGCCCCCACATTCTTAATCCGGCCCTGCGAACCCGTAATTGCTTCGCACCTCCGAGAGCACCGATCACATGGAAAATTACTTCAACCGATTATTTTGGGTACAGTCATTGCAGCTGCCTTTTAAGGCATTGATACCTCTCCTCTCTTTCCTTCTCCTTGGCAGTGATGTTGTATTCGGACGAAGCCGAGAATCCGATCTTGAATATAATTCGTTTCTCGAAGTCTTGGAGAACGATGTCAGATCTACCTTCGTCGGAGCGTTCCACAGGGCAGGTTCACGGCCGAAACCATAAGAGCGACAAAGATGGTGATTAAGCACTCTTAGGGCCATACTATGTCTGTAGAAATACGTCCTTACCGCGTGAGTGGGACACCCGGATGGCATGTGTTCTAGGTACTCACCGTGTGTTTGACATGCTCCGCACCTATCGCTGGGAACTTGTTGACATAAAATGCGGTCACGATATACTAAGGTGGAAATGACACGGTCCTAGCATGGAAAAATGAAACCCTTTGTACCTAATTAAGCCCTGATGATCTGTGAAAAACAAAAGTTTGCACCTTCGACGAGGACTGTCTTTCTACATTCCTGTGAAAGATTCCGCGCATTTTCTTGTCGAATAGCTGCTGGCGGAAATTTTCTACCTCTTCTTTCTTCATTCAGGTTCAGTTCTTCGAACAAATCTGTTGTTTACGACGGCTGTAAAGATTGTATACAGTGTGTTCCAACAAGTTATTGGACTTTAATTCTCAAGGTTGGAAAAGTTGCCTTTTTTCGGTACGAGTATAGTGCGTGCTATCACCAGCCACTGCAGAATGGGCGTTTCAGACTTTAAATAAGATGTGAACATGTGGGCCAGATGTTGGTGTGCAGAAGTAAACTCCTTCCACCAGAAGTTCTTGATACCATCTGGTCCTGCAGCGAAACAGTTCTTCGTGCACTTAAGGCCATGTGATGAGTGTGTCACGTGACCAGATTCCTACCTTACCGGCAATTATTTATTTGTCAACTTATTTTCACACGAATAGCTACATCGGCTGGAAAATTTTGTATAATAAATAAGAAGCATAATAATAATAATAAGCAAATAAGAAGCTTTTTTCATGATTATTACAATTTAGGACCAGAGCCGCCTTCCTTAGTGCTTTTTATTTATTATCCCAAATGTTTAACTCGATATGGCTATTTGTGAATATAAGTTGGCAAATAAAAAAAGTGTCGGTAAGGTAGGAATACGGTGACGTGACCGACTCGTCACATGGCCTTAAGTACTTTCTTCACCTCTTCGGAAGTGATTGATGGACACTCCTTCTCAAATATCATGACGTTGTCGCAAAACTCCTGGAAGTGGATAATGTTGTCAGTATCTTTTTTCAACTCCAGTGTTTTCGGGATCTTGTATACCTCTTGTCGAGGAGTTGTTCGCGGAAGTTTTTCTTCTGTGCAGAGATGGGATCAAGGAAATAGGGCCTTCAGTAGTAAGTACTCGAGATGGATAAGATTTTATGCATTTTGCTCACACCTGATATTGAAGTCAAGGTCGAGTGTTTCAGCAGCCTCCTCCGCTGCTTTGTACAGAAACGCTCCTTTGCAACTTCTTCGCGCTTTCTGAACATTTTGAGAAGAGGGTATCGTCCATTTGCGACTACATGTGATGTACCCAGATTCAGTATTCCGCGACCATCTTCACGGCGTGAGCTGTCAAGTTACGGTACAAACGACTGAGAGCGTATGTATTTGTTCATGTGCATAACCTTGCGTCACTTGATATCAAGGAATCTGAGCTCGTCCTTCATCCATGGAACCACTACAATTGAATAAAGTACTTTCGGAATTGCAAGCATGCCACTGTGTCGTATAGCGCTTCTGTCGAAGAGCTTATGGTCTTCGGAGATGCCATTAAGTTTTTCTCGGCTCAAATTAATCTTAGAGCATTTTTCAAACCCAAACTCCATTCCAATCTTCCGAGCGCACTTCTCGACAATTCCTAGAGTTAAATCTCTCTATTTCTAGCATTATACATACATACATACATTCATACCTACATACATACATACATAATACATACACACACATATATATATATATATATAATTGAAAAAAAGAGTTAAACAAACACCGCAGGGTCCTACTAAGAGCAACCGCCATCTAAAAAATGTCAATAGCTCCCAGTAGAACCGCGGTAAAACACACCTATGGCCACGCCTCACAACCGTGAGATGGGTGGTCACAGGGCACGACAAAATCAAGCCGTCGAAACCCTGGTGTGTCTTGAGGACACATAGATCATAGATCTTCAGGTCATCCATATAAAATACATGAGTGACCTTATGCTCGCGCTGAATAGTGTCGCCACAGAGGTATCCAGGAGAATTTCGTAGTGCGAGAATTAGGTGCAGAAGTGTGATGCAAAAAAGCAAAGGGCTCATGGTATCACCTTGAAAGACGCCCCTCTGGAAGGTGACGATGTTCGTTATCAGACGATAATTTCTAGATGAGATAGTAAATCTAGTTTTCCAAAGGGGCATCAATCTCTCTATGCATCTCACTATGTGCGGATGTACCTTCAAGCTTTCTAACAGACAGATGATAAGTCTATGAGAGGTTGAATCGAAAGCTTTCCGGCAGTCAATCCAGGCCATTGACAGGACGCGCTGATGGGCTGTAGCGTCTTTACAGGCACACCTGTCAATCAGCAGGTTCTCTCAACAGCCTGCTACACCTTTTTTCGAGCTACGTTGTTCGTATATCTCTCGCCATTCAGGCTCAATTCGTCGAACAATCCTGTTGTTCAGGACAGCTGTGAAGATCTTATACAGAGTGTTCAAACAAGTTACTGGTCTGTAATTCCCTGAATTGGACGAATTGTCTTTTTTCGGCAGGAGTATACTGCGTCCTAATATATATATATTAGGGTGGGCCAAAAAAAACTTTTGATTTTTTTTCCTTAGATACCATGAAAATATTGTCAGAAATGATGGAAAAAAAATTCTGGTGAAGCTTGAGCTCATAATATTAACATTAAGATGTGACGATTTGATACTTTCACGATGATTCATTATAATAAATTTAAATTTAAAATTTAAAGATTTTTCGGGTTTCAATCGTGTGCGAAACTATGAATGTTGCCGACGTTTCGTGAACATTGCAGTTCACTTCTTCAGGGCTGACCTGAAACTGAAGTTTCAGGTTATGTTGTTCTTATATATGTATTCTCTACGATGCCTGTGATTGGCCAGAGTGCCCCATGGTGGAGACTGCTTGAACTTGATTGGCCAATCAAGTCTTTTTTAAAAAACCCGGGAGGACGGAAAGCCAAATCGGATTGGTATTATATCCATTGTCCCTATTGATGTTATTAGGGTGTTTCAAGATTTCGATTGCTTCTCTATGTTTTCTTGGAAATTTATTGTACGTTTTGGCAATGACGGTTGTTTTGTCAAATAAAATACTATGTCCTTTTTCGATATGATGCTCAGCTACTGCTGATTGTGTGAAATGTTTTAGCCTAACTTTACTCTCATGTTCCTTTACACGTTGACTTACCGCCCTTCCGGTTTCTCCAATATAGACTTTACCACAAGAACAAGGGATTTGATATACTCCCGGATCACTGAAAGGTTCCTTTTTATCTTTAGGGTTGTTTAGAAGTTGTCCTATTTTTGCAGGTGGTTTAAATATAGCTGGGATGTTGTGTTTGTTGAGAATTCTTCCTATTTGTTCCGTGATACCTTGAATGTAGGGTAGGATGGTGGTTGTTTTTCTCTCTCTTTCTTTAGTAGGTTGTGTTGACTTATTTTCTTGAGTGTATTTTCTTATTGCTTTATTAATTTGTTTGTTTGTGTAATCGTTTTGTATTAGGATTTGTTTAACATTTTGTAATTCCTTTTGTAAGTTATCTTTATCTGTTATGGAGACAGCTCTGTATACAAGGGAATTGATGACCGATTGCTTTTGAGATGGGTGGTGGTGGGAGGAGGCATGCAGGTATCTGTTTGTATGCGTGGGTTTTCTGTAAACTTCATGTCCAAATGTGTTATCAGATCTTTTATAAACTAGTACGTCCAAGAAAGGTAATTTTCCGTTTTGTTCAATTTCCATAGTGAACTTGATATTAGGGTGTATTTTATTGATGAAATCGAAAAATTTGTTCAGTTCGTCTAGTCCGTGTCTCCAGGTGACAAATGTGTCGTCAACTCTGGCCACTCTGTGTCTGGCACTCTGGCCAATCACAGGCATCGTAGAGAATACATATATAAGAACAACATAACCTGAAACTTCAGTTTCAGGTCAGCCCTGAAGAAGTGAACTGCAATGTTCACGAAACGTCGGCAACATTCATAGTTTCGCACACGATTGAAACCCGAAAAATCTTTAAATTTTAAATTTAAATTTATTATAATGAATCATCATGAAAGTATCAAATCTATTATTAAAGAACTCTACGGGGAGAGTTTCCTTACTAAAACTAACACTTTTAGTAAGCTCAGGTCTTCTCAAGCTAAACTACTAACATCTTTAGCTTTCTTAAAACGGTGTAGGGACAGTAACATCGTCCCAAAATTCTTACAGTTAAAAAACCATTTGGGAACATCTAAATCCAAATCAATTCTACATAAAACAAGTTTGCTTCTCTTAAAAGATAGGATACAACATACCAAATTTGACTTGCACACCACCTCCAAAAAACTATTAAAACTTCATCTTTTTCTATAAAACACTCTCAGATTTTTGCACTGAGAAACAAAAAATAAACTTTGACAAATTACTTCCAGTAAAGCACGCACCATTAACTAATACAGTAAAAAACATCTCTAATCATCACCTCAACAACGAAATGACTTCAGCCTTATCTAAAGGACATAATTTTGCAGTCGCTCCCTCCAAAATCCCAGAAGAAGAAATCATCAGTAATTTGGAATCCACAATATACACCCTTCCACCCGAAAAAGCAAATGACATACGACGTAGGACAGCCAACATTTTACGCGAAGCCCAACTTCCTTCCTCAAACTTAACAAAACAAGAAAAAACAGCTATTAAAGAACTCAATCAGAATGAAGACATAATAATATTACCCGCAGACAAAGGCAACACAACAGTAATTATGAATAAAGAAGACTATAACAACAAAATCATGGACCTTCTTACTGACGATACATATAAAAAGCTTAAAAAAGAACCCACAAAAACAATAACCAGAAAAACACAAAGCCTCCTACAAGACTCAAATCTCGACAGCGATACAATATCTAAATTAAAACCTACTAATCCTATTTCTCCAAAACTTTACGGACTTCCAAAAATTCACAAAAACAACATCCCACTCAGACCGATCGTCAGCGCAATAAACTCTCCAACTCACAACCTAGCACGCTTTCTCGCCAAAAAACTTAAGCCTTTCACAGGAAACTCTATCACACATCCAAAACTCTTTTGACTTCATCATAAAAATACAACAGATTCACATTCAACCCCAAGACATCCTAGTAAGTTTCGACGTAGTATCTCTCTTTACAAAAGTACCAATCTCTGATACAATCGATATTATTAAATCATTTGCAAACTTCCCCTCCAATCTCACACCTTTAATAGAACACTGTCTCACTAATACCTATTTCTCTTTCAATAACCAATTCTACGAACAAACCTCAGGAGCAGCAATGGGATCTCCAATCTCACCTGTAATAGCCAACATTTTTATGGAAAATTTAGAAACTGAAATCTTTAACAAATCCAAGCTTAAACCGGAATTCTGGTGCCGTTACGTTGACGACACTTTTGTCACCTGGAGACACGGACTAGACGAACTGAACAAATTTTTCGATTTCATCAATAAAATACACCCTAATATCAAGTTCACTATGGAAATTGAACAAAACGGAAAATTACCTTTCTTGGACGTACTAGTTTATAAAAGATCTGATAACACATTAGGACATGAAGTTTACAGAAAACCCACGCATACAAACAGATACCTGCATGCCTCCTCCCACCACCACCCATCTCAAAAGCAATCGGTCATCAATTCCCTTGTATTCAGAGCTGTCTCCATAACAGATAAAGATAACTTACAAAAGAAATTACAAAATGTTAAACAAATCCTAATACAAAACGATTACACAAACAAACAAATTAATAACGCAATAAGAAAATACACTCAAGAAAATAAGTCAACACAACCTACTAAAGAAAGAGAGAGAAAAACAACCACCATCCTACCCTACATTCAAGGTATCACGAAACAAATAGGAAGAATTCTCAACAAACACAACATCCAAACTATATTTAAACCACCTGCAAAAATAGGACAACTTCTAAACAACCCTAAAGATAAAAAGGAACCTTTCAGTGATCCGGGAGTATATCAAATCCCTTGTTCTTGTGGTAAAGTCTATATTGGAGAAACCGGGAGGGCGGTAAGTCAACGTGTAAAGGAACATGAGAGTAAAGTTAGGCTAAAACATTTCACACAATCAGCAGTAGCTGAGCATCATATCGAAACAGGACATAGTATTTTATTTGACAAAACAACCGTCATTGCCAAAACGTACAATAAATTTCCAAGAAAACATAGAGAAGCAATCGAAATCTTGAAACACCCTAATAACATCAATAGGGACAATGGATATAATACCAATCCGATTTGGCTGTCCGTCCTCCCGGGTTTTTTAAAAAAGACTTGATTGGCCAATCAAGTTCAAGCAGTCCCCACCATGGGGCACTCTGGCCAATCACAGGCATCGTAGAGAATACATATATAAGAACAACATAACCTGAAACTTCAGTTTCAGGTCAGCCCTGAAGAAGTGAACTGCAATGTTCACGAAACGTCGGCAACATTCATAGTTTCGCACACGATTGAAACCCGAAAAATCTTTAAATTTTAAATTTAAATTTATTATTAAGATGTGACGATTTGTGATTTTTTATTTTCCATTTAAATAACGCACGAATTTTTTAATATTTTTTTTCGATTTTTAAGGCGTTTGAACGAATAATTGTATAGTGAAAACGAAAACTTATTCTTGTAGAGAATTTAACGATCTACGAAAAATGTCGGATACGATTTTTTGCTAAGTCGACTCTTTCAAAAGTTATTCGAGGTTAAAGTCCAACTCTAAATCGTGAAAGATAATTTTTACAATTTTTTATATTCTATCACAAAATAATGGCTCAAAAACATGAAATATCTTATTTTTCGTAAAACTAATCGAATGTTTTCGGTAGAACACTAACATTTTTACAAAATATCGTCAGAAAAACCAATTTTGTGAAACTTAATTAAAAAAACAAATCTGAACTTTACTTTACCTGAATAATGACTTGAAAAAAATAATTTTTAAAACGATTGACCTAAAGGCCATCCCTGCAACTTCCCGCTAATTTCAGTCATTGAAAGTTTGCAATTTAGCCGCTGGTTGCGATGTTTTTGAGCTCTTCGAGCTCAAAAATTCAATTTTTGTGTTATTTTGAGCTCTCTGAGCTCAAAAATAAGGCTTTTCAATGCTTTTGAGCTTTTTGAGATCAAAAGTTTAATGAAAAAGTATTTTTTTAATTTTCAATCTGCCATAACTTTTGAATGAGTCGACTTAGCAAAAAATCATGTCAGACATTTCTTGTAGATCGTTAAATTCTCTACAAGAATAAGTTTTTGTTTTCACTAGACAATTATTCGTTCAAACGCATTAAAAATCGAGAAATTTTTTTTAAAAATTTCTGTGTTATTTAAATTGGAAATCAAAAATCACAAATCGCCACCTCTTAATATTATTATTCAGAGCTCAAGCTTCACCAGAATTTTTTTCCCGTCATTTCTGACAATATTTTCATGGTATACATGGAAAAAAAATTTAAAGTTTTTTTTGGCCCACCCTAATATATATATTAGGTTTCGGTTTCGATTGCTTTGGAATAGATCCGGAGGGCCTATGACAAAGCCACCAAACGCGTCCTCGGGTTGAGCATAGAGGGTCCCTGTACCAAGGGTTTCTGCTGAATATGGTTACAATAATTAATAAGCAGTCGCGGACAATTGTCAAGGGATGGTTCAGAAGGAATAACCCCTAAGCGAAGGCGTAAGAACCGTGCCGAAAGCTGAATGGCACCTGGGTGAGGTGTCTTTAACGGTGATCCTGGGATACCGAGCGACCTCTCAGAGTATCAGCCTTAGCCTTGCACGCGGGGCTCTACAAGGATGACGATCCCTTTCCCTAGCTGCTCCTAGGAACAACAATGAAACCACCAAGACACCAAAATGTTGTAGATGTGGTTCAAAAAGATCGAACGCGCAGAGCACCCGACAATGGGTCGGTAAACAATGCCGATCATCCTAGAGTTCGCGGTGCTTAAAATAATTTAGATGGAAACACGACGACGAACCGGCGAAACGCCCACATTGAGTGGACGGATCAACTTAAGAATGACGTGCTACGACGCCAGCATTATCCCTGTTCACGGAGGCTTTATGGCGCGTATGCACACTCTGTAGTGCGAGAAAAACCCAGAGCATCAGCACGTTTCGCATCAGTCTTTGCGAAATCAAGCCGACTACCTGCGGAAAAATGGATATGTACGCGGAACGCTTTCCCAACCGCTGCTTGATCAAGCTGCAGCCGAAGATAAAGCGACATTAAGACCAAACGCAGAAAGTAGGCACCTTCTGAAAGATGATTGCAATTTCAGTACAAGGTGGAACATCAACATCCAAGTTCCTCTTAAGCCCCAAGATATGGCTGAAATGGATGCCTCCCAGCGTGGAGATATTTCGCGAGAGTCTCACCTCTGGACCATCAGTTGCTCAGTTTATGGTGCTGCGAGAACTTTGGCTGATTCAAATCGAAGGCTAAAGCCGACGATGGATCAAAAGACCAAAAGACGCTTGCATCAACTGAACAAGAAAATTTGATAGGCAAGATAGATTGCGTCCCGCGTTCAATGTGTGATTGACTACATTATATCTGGTAGACCGTTTACGAAAAGGGTTCAAAAGTTCGCCCAAGAGTTAAGGATCTTGAATCACACACTAAACAAGTCAAAGCTGCTGACAATCAAGCAGCGTATTGTTGACAAAATACGGCTTTTATCTGACGCGAGGAGGAGAATACAGAAGAGGGAGAGATGGATCAGGGAGAATCAATAGTTTCTCGCTGACCCATCACGCCTCTTCAGCCATCTCACTGTTTCTATAAAAAATCCACCCAAGCCCAAGGAGGGAGAGACTTTTTGGAGAGAGGTATACAAAATCCCGAAAACACTGGAATTGAAAGAAGATACTGACAATATCATCCGCTTCAAGGAGTTTTGCGACAACCTTATAAAATCTGAGGAGGAATATCCATCAGTCACTGCTGAAGAGGTGAAAAAAGCACTTAGAGGCACGAAGAACTTTTCCGCTGCTGGACCAGATTGTATCAAGAACTTTTGGTGGAAGAAGTTTACTTTTATACACCAACATTTGGCCAATAACTTGTTTGAACACACTGTATAAGATCTTTACAACTGTCCTAAACAACAGGATTGTTCGACGAATTGAGCCCGTATGGCGAGAGATGTACGAACAACGTGGCTCGAAAACCAGTGAATCAGGCTGTCGAGAGAACCTGCTAATTGACAGGTGTGTCTGTAAAGAAGCTGCAGCCCATCAGCGCGTCCTGCTAATGGCCTGGATTGACTACTGGAAAGCTTTCGATTTAACCTCTCATAGACTTATCATCTATCTGTTGGAAAGCTTGAAGGTACATCCACACATATTGAGATGCATAGAGAGATTAATGCCTTTTTCGAAAACTAGATTTACTATCTCATCTAGAATTATTGTCTGATAACGAACAACGTCACCTTCCAGAGGGGCGTCTTTCAAGGTGTTACCATGAGACCTTTGCTTTTTGCATCACACTTCTGCCTCTATCTCTCGCACTGCGAAATATTTCTGGATACGCCTGTGACGACACTAATCAGCGCTAGCATAAGGTCACTCATGTATTTTATATGGATGACCTGAAGATCTATGCCTCTGGTAAAAGCAAACTCCAATCTCCTATAAACATCGTCAAGAACTGCACAGGAGAAATTGGAATGGACTTTGGTTTGACGAGTGTGCCAAAATTCATCTGAAGAATAGAAAGATTACTGGCGTTCCCGAGGACCCTGAGTTTGTGGATATAAGTAATATTAGATATCTTAACACTGGAGACACCTATACATACCTGGGCGTGCCTCGCAGCCGCATTCAGGACGTGACATCAGTCAAGGAGTCTCTTCGAAGCAGATCTTCTTCGACAGATTTGGTCTTTGGTCTTCCAATCTGTCGGCGTTGAACAAGGTATCTGCGACTAACATGCTTGCCGTCCAGGTTCTACTCTACTCCTTTGGGGTGGTTCAATGGACGAGGAACGAGCTTAAGGCCCTTGATGTCACCACACGTAAGATCATGCATATGCATATAAGCTTGCATATCAATTCGTCAGTTCCGCGATTATACATTTCACGCCGTCAAGGCGGACGCGGACTTCTGAATCTCCAGTGTCTTCAGAACCGAATTGTTCTAAGTACAGTTTACATCGTTGCTAATGGCAGAGATGCGATCCTGAAAATGGTCAGGAATCACGAGATGATTGGCGAAGGAGCGTTCCTTTACAAAGCCGCGGAGCAAGCGGCCGAGACCCTCGGCCTGAATTTTAACATCAGAAGTGAGGAAAGTGCATTACTCCATCTAGATGCTTCACGTCTAAAAGCCGAAATAAAGAAAGCAGAGGTTAGAAAATTTGACCAAGAGCTACTCGACAAGCATATGCAAGGAAACTTTTACAGCAATGTAGAAAAGCAGACCTTGTCAAAGGAGCAAACTTTTGCTTTCCTCAAATCATCAGGGCTCAATTCAGGTACAGAGGGTTTTATTTTTGCATGCCAAGACGATATCATTTCCACCTTGGCATACCGTGCCCGCATTTTATGTCAACAAGGTCCCAGTGATAGGTGCAGAGCGTGTCATGCACACGCTGAGTACCTAGAACACATACTATCTGGGTGTCCGACCCACGCAGGAACGACGTACATCTATAGACATAATGCGGCCCTAAGAGTACTTTATTACCACCTTTGTCGCTCTTACGGCGTTGGTCGCGACCCTGCCCTGTCGAACGCTCCAAGGGATATAGAGTAAATTGTCCGAAACGAGAAGTGCCAAATTTTTTGGAACTGCGATTTTCGGGCAGCAGTCTCCGTTGCTCACTGGAGACCTGACATTGTTCTTCAAGACTTCGAGAAACGAACTACATTCGTGATCGAATTCTCGGCTTCGTCCGAATACAACATCACTGCAAAGGAGAAAGAAAAAGGGGAGAGGTATCAAGACCTTAAGAGAGAGCTGCAACGACTGTACCCAAAGTATTCGGTGCGAGTAATTGTCCTTGTGATTGGTGCTCTCGGAGGTGCGAAACTATCACTGGTTCGTAACCTCAAAGCCATACCCTCGTGCCAAAAATATGCCAAGGCACTAGCGAGATGGATGCAGAATGCTGTCATCCTTGGGTCGCTTCGTGTCCTCAAGACACACGAGGGTTTCGCCGGCCTGTCATTGTGATTTCGTCGTCTCCTGTGACCACCCATCTCACGGTTGTGAGACGTGGCCACAGGTGTGATTTACCGCGGCTCTACTTTCATTGCATTTGGCGAAAAAACTTTCGGAGGCGACAACGTTCATCCTTTGTCAGCAGTATCACCTACCTAGTTCGGGTATATATCACCGGCGCTAGTGTCGTCATGCTAGCAGATACAATCTGTACGTTGTCACCTCTATCATATATAAATCCAATCACAGGTAAGATGCACACCTTCCCACCTCTCAAGGACCACCGTAGTTGTCTGCGGAGAAGGGGATGTGTTACCCCTGCTTGGCGCGTCCCCACGTGGCGGATAGGGGGATGCTCGCTGGAAACAGAGGGTAGGGCTGAAATAAAATAGGCCCCGCGGAACAAACGCACGATTGGTAACGGTCGCAGCCCACTGGGAGTGCTCCAAACCATGTTCGGTCTTTCCGCCGTCATGGTGTAGGGGCTGCTGTGAGCTTGCTCTGTCGAGGTGTAAGCTGCGACCGGGCATCTGGAGCCAGCCCCTTCCGGCCTTGAACGGAAAGTGCGTGGTGGCTGCAGTGATCGGAACCTGCATTGCTTCGGGCGAGTCCGGTCCGTCCGTGTATTCCGGGACCGGTGAAGCAAAGGCTGGGCCCCAGACTACTGGGGTAGGACTTAGGTCCGAGGGTATACCCGTTCGCAGCTATTTTGGCCCACTCCTCCACACAAGACGCGCTGGTGATTATTTCACTATGGCTTACAAGTACGGAAAACGGAGAGGGAGCGAGGAGACGAACTTCGAAGAGGAGCTGGACCTCAGCAGATGCTTTGACGTTGTGGAAGATGGCGAGCTGAAGTCGGATGTTGCCGAGATGCGGAAGCGCTTCCGAAGCTCACAGGATGAGCTGAGAGTGGAGCACAGAAAGGTACGGTTGTGCCTTAAAAAAATAATGGAGATGTGCCATAAACCGACAGCTTGGGTTTTATGAGGAGAGCAATGAGAGAACAATGTCCTACCTATAATAGGTCATAAGTTATGACCCCTCAAAGTTGGCCATTTTTGCCTGTTTTTACGGACAAAAAAGTGGAGTACAGTTTTTCCAGAATAAATCAAGTCAGGTTTAGTTTACTTTGACCATGCAAGAGGATGAAATAGAGTCTATAAAATCCTGCGTAGATCTAAAAAAAAGAAAGTCTTTTGGACCTATTATTTTGGGAACCGCAAGGTTTCAAAAATTTCATTTTTTTTTTTTTAATTTTTGACTAAAAACGCAAAAGTTGTGTTTTTTTCAAAATACCTCGTTTCCCGTGCATCCTACGGCAATGTTTATAAAAAACAAATGAAAGTGGAGTCAATTTGGCGTAATTTAAAAAAAAACTGTCCTATCCCTAATAGGTCACGAGGTATGACCTTGGAAAGTGCACTCTTCCTGCATAGAGGCACCTGAGCGTAACGTAAAGTAGAATTACGCTCATATTTCAAAGTTTTTGTCCCAAGTAAGTATATACATTTCATTTGTTACATATAAAAGGTATTTTGCGATTGATAAATAAATAATTGTTTATAACAAAAGCTTGCTATTCCCACTTTTGATTGCATTTTTGCCTTTTAGTACTTTCATGGCAAAAAAGTGATTCTAATTGATTGAAAATGTGTGATGTTTTTTTATCAATGAACAAATATTTTTTATTGATAACTGTTTATAACAAAATCTTGCCATAGCCACTTTTGAGTACTTTTCTGACAAAAAAGTAATTATATTTGATTGAAAATGTGATATATATTTTTTATCAATAAACAAATAGTTTTTCAATAATTGAAGGGCTGGATCGACGAATGGGACGTGCGCTTTGATCGCCCTGAACGTTGTGCAATCTCCTGAAAATCCCGCATGTCCCGTTCGCCCGTGTTTACATTAAAAAAAAAGGTACAAATCGTTGATTCTCAGAGAACTTCCAGTGAGAAAGTTGTTCCGTAGGGATTAACGAATAAATCTGCGCAAGCAGCATATTAATTCGTTTTGTATATCACAAGATATCACGAGCTTAGTAAAACGAAATGATGCGCGCTGAGGAAACAGTTGCCGTTACTGCATATAGGTTGTGTATGAAAAATGTTGAAAATTTTACACACTTACCTCAAAGATAGCTTGTGATATACAAAACGAAATAATATGCTCCTTGCGCAGATTTATTCGTTAATCTCTACGAAACAACTTTCTCACTGGAAGTTCTCTGAGAATCAACGATTTGTACCTTTTTTCTTAATGTAAACACAGGCGAACGGGACAAGCGAAATTGTCGGGAAATCGCATAACGTTCAGGGGCAGTTTCAAGCCATCAGGCGCACATCCCATTCTTCGATCCGACCCTTCAATTTTTTTTAACAATATCTTTCAATGAATTTTTAATCAAATACAATTACTTTTTTGTTAGAAAAGTACTCGAAAGTACTCAAAAGTGGCTATGGAAGAATTTTTTTATAAACAATTATTAATAAAAAATATTTGTTCATTGATAAAAAAATATATCACACATTTTCAATCAATTAGAATCACTTTTTTGCCACGCAAGTACTAAAAAAAGGCAAAGAATGTAATCAAAAGTGGCGATAGCAAGCTTTTTTTATAAACAATTATTTATTTATCAATTGCAAAATACCTTTTATACATGACAAATGAAATATATATACTTACTTGGGACAAAAACTTCGAAATATGAGCGTAATTCTACTTCACGGTACGCTCAGGTGCCTCTATGCAGGAAGAGTGCACTTTCCAAGGTCATACCTCGTGACCTATTAGGGCTAGGACAGTTTTTTTTTAAATTACGCCAAATTGACTCCACTTTCATTTGTTTTATATAAACTTTGCCGTAGGATACACGGGAAACGAGGTATTTTGAAAAAACACAACATTCACGGTTTTAGTCAAAAATTAAAAAAAAAATGAAATTTTTGAAACCTTGCAATTCCCAAAATAATAGTTCTAAAAGACTTTATTTTTTTAGATCTACGCAGAATTTTATAGTCTCTATTTCATCCTCTGGCATAGTCAATGTAAACTAAACCTGACTTGATTTATTTCGGAAAAACTGTACTCCACTTTTTTGCCCGTAAAAACAGGCAAAAATGGCCAACTTTGAGGGGTCATAACTTATGACCTATTATAGGTAGGACATTGTCCTTTTTTTGAGATCACAGCAAATTGAGTCTACTTTCACTGACCTGTGGAACACTTTTCCGTATAGTAATTAGGTGCGAAGGTACACAGTTTGTTTTGAAAACTAGTGATTTTTCGTCGAAAATCCAAAAAAGTGGGGTTTTTTCAATATATCTTAACTCGAAACCTATAGAAGATAGCAGATTATTTTTTCAACAAATTTTTTTATCATTTTGTCCTCTTTCTTTTTTTAGTTGGACTTTTTACTCTAAAATGAAATGGGAATTATCAGTCCACGCAAAACAAAATTTTAGAACTGTTTTCGAAAAAAAAACCCGGTTTGACAACTGATCTGTTCTAGAGTTTTTGATATGTTAAAAGGGACCCCTCAACGAAACTTTCTCATTAAAAACATTTCTTCTGTCAGTTATTACGGAATTTCACTTATTTTTCCACTTTTTTCACTTATTTTTATTTTTTTTTATTTTAGCCTGGACTAAAAATTGATTTCGTATAATGTATAATTATACCCAAGGTGATCGGTAGGTAACTTTCGCTGGCCGAAATTTCAAAACTGTCAAATAGTAAGATACAATCGTGAATATAAATGCTTGAAAATGGTTCAATTTTTATAAAAATGAGTATCTTTATGTTTTGGGGGCCACTGAATTCAAATTTCTTATCAGAATTCCAAAATTCAAAATGACTGATACCAAAATTTGAAAATCGTTGAATTTTTATGAAAATGAGTATTTGTAAGTTTTTTAGGTCGCTGAATCAGAATTTGGTATCAAGATTCAAAATGGAGGATATAATATCGCAAATAATAAATTTTTTAAATGGTTTTAATTTTATGAAAATTAGTATTTATAAGTTTTTAGGGTAGCTGAATAGAAATTTTGCTCTAAGATTTCAAAATTTCAAAATTCTAGATTTTTTGGGCCGCTGAATACAAGTGTGAAAGTAAATTTTTTTTTAACTGCTTTTTTTAATTAATCTGTTCCACTTGAAATTTCAAGTTCTTCTTTTCTTGTTGAAAATTAATTTTCTTGACTGAAAATGTATGGGCTAGGTTGAAAATTATTCCGTTATGGTTGAGGATTCAGCGGTTTTATTCGAAAATTGTCGTTTTTTAGTTGAATTCAACTGTTTTTGTTTTCAAATTGAAATCTCTTTCGGTTGAAATACTACCTATCCAACATATTTCAACCACATATTTCATTAAGAATTCATTTTTTTGCAGAAAAATCAACTACTTGGGTTAAAGATGAACTACATTGTAAAAAATGAATTTTGTGGTTGCACGTACATGGTCTTAATTTAAAATTCACCTAGTTGGTCGTGAATGAACTTTTATGTAAAAAATTGGTCTTTTTGGCTCGAAAATTCAAAAATCCTATCACAAAAGAGAGGTTGCGATTATATCTCGAAAACTGAAGCCGATTCTCTCTTCACCTAGTGGTTGGATTTGAATTCGCCGCCTATACTTTAGAATCGATATTAGAATCGAGAAGTGCGGTCTAGAATCATTTTTTGGTTAAGAACAGAGCTGCGTATTATGAAGCTAAGGCATGTGCACTATTCATGTCAATTCATGTGCACATTGATGTTTGATGATAGCTGACGACATGGATGTAAGAACTCATCGCATGGGGGGAGGTGGCTCCAGTCTAAAAGGGGAAAACCAGCTGGATGATAGTGGCTAAGATTTTGAGGCGTTGTGCCGGCTATGTGCGTTCCCCCCTTACCGATTGAGGGTGACACCACGAGCCACTCACGCTGAGTCTATGAGTTCTTACGTCTATGGTTGACTTCCGAGTGATTTGTTTGGTGGCGGTGAATGCTCGGGATACAAGTCGAGTCCGGAGTTTCAATTGTACAATTTTGACTGACTCTTAATCCATTTAAAATTAAACAATTTACATATTTTAAAATCGAATATTGAAATCTTCAAAAATTTGAATCTTCAGTACTTGAAGAAATGAAAACGTTCAATTTAATTGAATTTCAAGTTTTTGTATAATATTGTTCCAGTCTACAATGTTTTAATTTTTATCCATTACGTGTCAAACTTAGAAACAATCATTACTTAATTAATAGTAATATTCGTATGTTCATGTAAACCCAGCAATTACAAAATCAAAATATCTACAATTTAAACGTTACAATTTCAATTATTTTATTTAAAAACAATTTCATTTGTAAATAACTTTAAGATATATTGAGAAGTTTTTAAAAAAGTACGAAATATTTCATAACAATGAAAAGTGTTTAATGTGGTTCCTAAGAAAATTGATAATTAACACAATTATCAAAACATACTCTCGAAGATTTTATAAGAAATTTTTTTCTATTTCAAAATATTGTAAAAAAATTTTATGAAAAATTTGATTGATTTCATTAAATATATACAAGTTATGGGAAAATTTCTAAAATAATAAAAAATGTATAAATATTTCAAATAGTCTAAAACAAAATGTAGATTTTTGAATATTTTGAAATTTAATTTAAAAGCTTTTTAGGAATTTTAAATGGTATTAAAATAATTACAAAATCAAAATATCTACAATTTGAACGTTACAAACGTTAACACGATTGAGCCGCCGGCTGCAAGAACCAGCTCGACGCTCGAAAACGCGTAAAAGTATTCTCCGATCGTCTATAAGAAAGAAAATTTTCAGAATCGAAAAATCAACTTTTTTGAAAGTGCAGTATTGTAGAGAATAAGGAAATAAAACTTTATCCTTTGAGATTTTTATTTTGCCAAACGTTTATTTTTAATAATAAAAACGAAATATTAAAAAAAAGCTTCTCCCTGATTTAATTAAGTTTTAAAACTTAAATTGTTCCAACTCGGCTAAATATTATTGAAATGAGTTCATATTTGCAGGACATATTCAAAATACTCTAGCGATGCCTAGGAAATCATTAAAAGGATAACAATGGCTTATTGTTTAAGAATTTTCAATTGCAAAGTGAGGTCAAACGATAATTGTGTTTGCTTGGTTTCGCCGGTAAAAAGTATCTAGGTAACTTCGACATTCAAACAACTTCCAGTGAGAGATTTGTTCAGCAATGTTAAATGAAGGTTTTTGAATAATCTCAGATCTATTCCTTGAAAAATCACTGAGATATTCACATTTGGAAAAAGTACTCGACGTCTGCCCGCGCAGACTGAACTTCGAGAACGCTGCCTGACATAGCAGTCCTCGCGACGCATTAACTAACAGCGCGGGCAGACGTCGAGTACTTTATCCAAATGTGAATATCTCAGTGAATTTTTAACGAATAGATATGAGATTTTCCAAAAAACTTCATTCAACATTGCTGAACAAATCTCTCACTGGAAGTTGTTTGAAAGTCGACGTTACCTAGACACTTTTTCCCGATGAAACCAGAAAAACACAATTATCGATTGAGCTCATTTTACAATTAAATATTATCAAACAATAAGCGATTGTTAACTTTTTAACAGTTTCACAGGCATCGCTAAAGTATTTTGAATACGACCTACAAATATGAACTCATTTTAATAATATTTGGCTGAGTTAGAACGATTAAAGTTTTAAAACTTAATTAAATCAGGGAGAAACATTTTTTCAATATTTCGTTTTTATTATTAAAAATAAACGTTTGGCAAAAAAAAATCTGAGAGGAAGAAGTTTTATTTCCTTATTCTCTACAATACTGCACTTTCAAAAAATGGATTTTTCGATTCCGAAAATTTTCTTTCTTAGAGACGATCGGACAATACGTATACGCGTTTTCGAGCATTGAGCTGGTTCTTGCATCCGACGGGTCAATTATCAAAACATACTCTCGAATATTCTATAAGCAATTTTTTTCTATTTCAAAATATTGTAAAAAAATTTTATGAAAAATTTGTTTGATTTCATTAAATATATACAAATTATGAAAAAGTTTCTAAAATAATGAAAAATTTATAAATATTTCAAGAAGTCTAAACCAAAATGTAGATTTTTGAACATTCCGAAATTTAATTCAAAACATTTTTATGAATTTTATATGATCATAAAATAATTTCAAAATCAAACTATTTTCAATTTCAACGCGACAATTTCAATTCTTTAATTCAAAAACAATTTAATTTGTAAATAACTTTAAGATATATTCAGAAGTTTTACAAAAATTGCCTTTTTAAGAAGTACGAAATATTTTATAATACTGAAAAGTGTTTATTATGATTCCTAAGATAATTGATAATTAACACAATTATCCAAACATACTCTTGAAGATTTTATAAGCAATTTTTTTCTGTTTCAAAATATTGTAAAAAACTTGTATGAAATATTTGATTTTATTAAATATGTACAAGTTATGAAAACATTTCTAGAATAATAAAAAATGTATAAATATTTTAAAATGTCTAAAACAAAATGTAGATTTTTGAACATCTTGGAATTTAATTAAAAACATTTTTATGAATTTTAAATGATCTTAAAATAATAGATTATTTTCATATTCCTCAAAAACAAATTTCAATCGTTTTTCAATCTAAAAAAATTTTAAATAATACTTAAAAATATATTGTAAAACAACATTTTTCATACATATGTCACGGCCTGTGACCATTATATATTACATAATATTTACTTATTTATATTAAATAATCATTTATCAATATTAATTATAATAAATATTAAGAACCTATCATTACCATAAGAGCAAGTAGTCTTTGAATATATTCTCTGAACAACACTCATTGATTATTGAAATATCACGGCCTGTGACCGTTATATAAACATAATATTCACTCATTTACAATAATAATCATTTATCAATATCAATTATAATAAATATTCAGTATATATCATTACCATAAGAGCAAGTAGTCTTTGAATATATTCTCTGAACAACACTCATAGATTATTGAAACATCACGGCCTGTGACCGCTATATAAACATAATATTCAGTTATTTATAATAATTATTATTTATTCAATATCAATTATGATAAATATTCAGTACCTATCATTACCATAAGCACCCTACCTTACCGACCATAGATATATTTAACACTTTATATGTATATCCAAGTAGTGCATGATTTATAAATTAAACCATGTATCTCTTATTATTAATCATCATGATCTATTATTATCAATTATCATTGTTATAAACATTTACTATTTATATATATATTTATTACTATTTATATCAAACGGATCGCTTGAAAGGTCTCATCACTCACTATCGAAATATCTTAAACAATTCGTGGATAAAAATTCCGAATGGGATGAGTGGTTAGAACTAGCAACATTTTCTTATAACACAATCGTACATGAAGGCACAAAATGTACTCCATATGAGCTAGTATTTGGAAAAATAGCACGACAACCATCAAGCGAACCACCACCACCCCATGAAAAACTTGAAACTTACGACGACTACACAATACAATTAATAACAAGACTACATGAAATACGAGCTGTAGCAAGACAAAACTTAATAATAGCCAAAGAAAAGTCAAAAATATATTACGACAGAAAGATTAACCCACAAGATTTCAAAACAGGAGATAAAGTCTTCTTACTAGAAGGAGGAAAAATTAAAAAATTCGATAATCAATATTCAGGCCCTTATCAAGTACTAGAAATTCTAGGAAAAGGAAAAGTAATAATAAAAATAGGCAATACATCAAAAGTTGTACACATAAATAGACTAAAGATCTCTCATATTGATATTCAAGAACAAACAAAAAATTAGGAAAACAAACAAAACATATAAGCAACAAAATCTTAATCATTTTTTCCCCCATGTAAAATTACAGATTCAATTTCAACCATATAAATACATTAAAATATGATATAACGACACGTAAACATAAGCAAAGACATAATATTTTCTTTAAATAAAAAAGTGCCACTAATTATTCACTCAATGCAAGACGAAGGGAGTATTGACAAATTCGTTAGCCTCAAAATAATGTAATTTCCTTCCTCCATCATTGACAAATTTCTTCAAGGTGACGGAGCGCTATCCCTCACAACACATATGTTCTTTAATACTAATTCATGTCTGCATTTCTTTTCTAGGCTCCAGCCATCGAGAACCGAAATGTCTTGGCATTCAATAATAATTATCCTATTCAAATTATACATCAAGCACGCCATGCAAACAGCAAATTCGTTATATATTTAAAAAAAAAAGAAAATACAACAAATCTTTATTTTGAGCTTTTAAGGAAAATTTAATTTCTTCCAAATGTGAACTATTTACTGACATGTTTCAAAAAACCAAAAATATTTCGAATCAGAAGTTTCTCAGTGACAAGTTATTTTTAAATAGTTTCATATTACAATCAAAAAGTTCTGAACTAAAACTCCTTTTTCTTTATAGTCTCTATACTAGCAATATGCAGAAAACTACTGAAACCATACAGAAAGTAACTTTTCTCAAAATATTGAATAAACTGACATTAAATGTTATTCTTACAATACATATTCAACATTTTTCTTTGCACTTATGAGACATCACATTAGGAGATTCATTATTTATTAGTATAATCGAAATAATAACGTTTTTCTTACAGGGTGCACAAATAATAATATAAGTAAATCACTCATGGAAGAATATACCTCGTTATAAATTTGTCACAAGCGAAATTTTGTTAATAAAAAAAATAGATTAGAAATAATTTCAACACTGTGTTGCGAATGCAGAATACAGTTCAAATATACTCGATCACTGCGAGTCTGTATCTGGAATGCATAGAAAAATGCATAGACCAAAATGTGCGTGTTTTGCTTGGATATGAAAAATGAAATAATTATCAACGCCTAATCAATTTTCATCTTGACCACATTATACAAAGATATGAAGATGTACTTTCAAATAATTTGTATGTAATATTGTCACAGATAGATTTAAAAATCAACTTAAATTACTCTTTAATAACTAACACAAATTTTCATACAACTGTAATATGAAATACGTCCTTAAACAACACATGATCACTAAACGATTCATACTACTTCTATCAATCCACAATATTACATAAACAAACTAATTTATTATTTCTTACGTGTATGTAAAACCTTGTGGGACCTGTTTCATTCGCAATTTTTCAAAAAAAAAAAAAATAATAATATTAATATATAGCAATACTATCTCAAAATTGTCAAAGATAACGATGAAACAAAATACAACGTGAGTAGTATGAAAGAGAAATTTAAAGCTCCGCATTCAATAGGTTAATATTTATTAAAAAGGAAAGAACACCGAGTACGAAAATAAAAGTAACAAATAGGTTTACAATTCAGTAAGGACAATTATAAGAACATTTTGTAATCAAAACGAGTTCCTAAAAACATACATATATCTTCAAAATAATCTAATAAATTATTTCTTTCGAACAAAAATGTATATACACAAGTTTCCAATAGTTAGAATTTTTTTAACATATCAATTAACATGAATTTATATAAACTACTCTACTTATGTATATACATTTTCCTTTAATCTTTCAATTCTAATGAAAGATAATTTATTCTTATCTTATAGTTAATTTCTCTAATAATTAAATTTCATTTTGCACCGTTAACATTTTTTGCAAATCTATGTAAGTTTCAACAAGAGAGAACCAGCAAATGGAAGGATAAACCCAAACGAATCTGTCAATCCGGTACAAGAACTCAGCGAAATTAGCATGGAATATGATTTTTCCAAACCTAATTACGAAGTAACTATTTTGAATCCAAAAACACTATCTCAGGTATTCATTGTGACGTGCCAAATTAAGAAATTGGACGAAAAATATGTTAAAACTGGCAAAGCCAACGTTTCCAAAAAACAGCGAAGCATAATGCTGCCCGAGAAATTTTAAGATCATTGCCAGATACCTATCATTTTAGCGAAGACCAATAATCAGATAATACTAATATTCAAAATATACGAGAAATGTACTTCGAAAAAATAAAATTGTATACATGGACATCCGCATGCAAGCGATGTTATGAAAGAGGACATCATGCGACCAACCATAGAAATAAATTTTATATACCATCTGAACCTGGAAATATACTGTTCGCAAACGTTTTATCCGACTTTACGACCTAGCATTACAATAGATCAGGAAGAAGAGGCTGAAGGACTTGCAGTTTTTATTACATCTATCCTATTTAAACCGAAAACTCCTTTTATTCCCACGAAAATACAGCTCTCACAATAATTTTAAGTCGAGGACGTAGACTCCTGCCCCAAAAGTAAATACAACTCACTCAAATTTTTTCTATCTATACGAAAACCTATTCAATTTACAAGTCAATTGAAAAGTTTGAGTATTGTTCATTTCATTCAAAATACTCAAATCTAAGTTGGGGGGTGTCACGGCCTGTGGCCATTATATATTACATAATATTTACTTATTTATAATAATAGTCATTTATCAATATTAATTATAATAAATATTAAGAACCTATCATTACCATAAGAGCAAGTAGTCTTTGAATATATTCTCTGAACAACACTCATAGATTATTGAAATGTCACGGCCTGTGACCATTATATATTACATAATATTTACTTATTTATAATAATCATCGTTTTTCAATATCAATTGTAATAAATATTAAGAACCTATCATTACCATAAGAGCAAGTAGTCTTTGAATATATTCTCTGAACAGCACTCATAGATTACTGAAATATCACGGCCTGTGACCGTTATATAAACATAATATTCACTTATTTACAATAATAATCATTTATCAATATCAATTATAATAAATATTCAGTATATATCATTACCATAAGAGCCAGTAGTCTTTGAATATATTCTCTGAACAACACTCATAGATTATTGAAATATCACGGCCTGTGACCGCTATATAAACATAATATTCAGTTATTTATAATAATTATTATTTATTCAATATCAATTATGATAAATATTCAGTACTTATCATTACCATAAGCACCCTACCTTACCGACCATAGATATATTTAACACTTTATATGTATATCCGAGTAGTGCATCATTTATAAATTAAACCATGTATCTCTTATTATATTAATCATCATGATCTATTATTATCAATTATCATTGTTATAAACATTTACTATTTATATTGTGAATCATATTATAAAATTCTATGTCAAATTCTAAAGAACATGAAATCATACAAATGTGCATGCGCGGTCATTGACGTCACAACCAATCAGAAGATCGGAAGCCCCACGAAGGAACACATGAGGCCCACCTACTATGGCCCAATTGGTGAAAAGGCTATAAACGTCACAATGATATGTGGCGGCCGACAACCCCTTGAGAAAATGCATTGGAAACGCCGGCGCGTGGCCTCCCACCTACGCACTATTCCAGGATCTGGGTCAAGAATGCAATAAATCTTCTCAAAAATGGTCCACAAAGGGACTATTTTTCCACCCCCAATCACTTTTTCTGCCTATATGTACCCACGTTCTTAAGGGTTAAGACAAGTTTATTTCTACCGACGAAACGCTGCTAAAAACTCTCCGGAACGTGTCAAAATTCAATTTTCAAATAAAAACGAAAGAGTGGACTTTATAAAAAACGGGTCAATCTTCGAAACTTAAAATCAGTGAAAAAACTTTAAAAGTAAGAATTCAAAAAATCTACAATTACTTAAATTATTCGAATTAGAGTCAGTGACCTCCGAAAAGTGAGAAAACCCTCCCAAGAACTTCTTCAAACATCTTTGTATTTATTACAAAAGAAATCACGCTGAGTCCTGAAGCCGTATCCTTCCGGAGGCACTAAAAGTCTTCGAAGGAGTCCATCAACAAAAGAAAGGACTGGGCACCTCTAAAGAGTCTAACTACTGAATACAGGATTATTTAAACGTTCCAATCAACTACTCAACAAGATCATCGGTAAGTTTGTTTATACATTGCTATCCCTTATTTCTTTCTTTTCCTAAACATTGTTCAAAATCTCGTCAGTAAAGTGTTTTTCTTTTTTTAAAGGGTGGACACTCAGACGAAGTTTGGCAGAAATTCGTCAAGTTTTATGTTGCAGATATCAACCAAAAATAACAACAAAACAATTTGACAAAATTCCAAAACACATATTTGTAAAGTTGCTTGTAATGAATAATAATTTCATATTTCAATTTCAATTATTTCAACTTTTCTTCTTGCTTATTCCTCAAATCCATGTTTCCTATTTTTTTTACAAATTTAGGATAAAAAAAAAGAGGAAGTAGCGTAAGTTTATATTTAATAATTTTATGATGAGGTAAGTGGGTCTCCTCCGAGACGTAACACATAAATAACAATTGAACAAGTATTGATTTGGAAGCAATTATAATTAAAATAATATAACTTCTCAATTGAAAAATATTCACTTTGAAAATAAAAATTTTACTTGTTAAACTTTTAATGTTCATAGCTAAAAAATTATTAAAATTATACAGATTTAAATTTTGAAAATTTCAGTGATACATTCATCCATTTAAAGCATTGCAAATTATAACGTGGATTTACATTTTTATAACTGAATCTAAGTCTTTTAATTATAAAATTGATAAAAGTTAAAAAAATTCACTTTCGCACTTTAAATTAGTTAAATTTTAAATTGTTGAACTACACAGTTGAAATGGATTCAATTTGATACATGTAGATTGTGCAACACTTTCACACAACATTTTTTATAATAAAATTTAAACCTGACTTCTAATTTAAATTACAATTTTTTAACTTTCAGCTACCACACTTCTCTGTCATCATATGATTAGATATAATATAATATAATATAATATAATATAATATAATATAATATAATATAACATGACATGATATAATATGATATAATATGATATACAGTTTATATAGTTTATAGTTAAAAGTTTTTCATAAGGACAACCGCAGGATTTCGCCGGGAGCGGGTGCTAATCTGAAAAAATTGCACCCGCTCCCAGCGAAATCGCGGTAAAATTTCAGCTGTAACCACGTCTCACGACCGTGAGATGGGTGGTTACAGTCTGCGCGAATTCAATACGATGATCCGGCGAAAGTCTCGTGCACCCTGAGGACACGGAGCGACCCAAGGACGACCGCCTTCTGCATTCTCCCTGCAAGTGCCTCAGCATTTTGTTGACACGCAGGGATGCTTTTCAGGCTATTAACAAGTGAAACCTTGGCACCTCCAAGAGCGCCAATGATCAGGACGATTAGCTTAACAGAATATTCCGGGTATAACCGTCGCAACTCCCTCATAAGGTCTTTATACCTTTCTTTCTTTTCTTTCTCCTTCGCTGTGACGTTTTTGTCCGCTGGTGCCGAAAATTCGATAATGAACATGGTTCGTTTCTCGAAGTCAAGAAGAACCATGTCAGGCCTCGAGTGCGCAACAAAAACAATTGTCGAGAATATGAAGTTCCAATATATGCGGCACTTCTCATTTTCGACAATTGACTCTATTTCTCTAGGGGCGTTCAGCGGAGAGGTATTTAGGCTAATGCCGTAAGAGTGACAGAGATGGTAATAAAGCACTCTCAGTGCCGCATTGTGCCTTTGGATGTAGGTTGTTCCCGCATGAGCTGGACAACTAGATAGTATGTGTCCTAGATGCTCGGGGTGTTGATGACACGCTCTGCAGCTATCATCGGGAATATCTTGGCTCAAAATGTGGCGACGGTATGCTAGAGTGGAAATGACACCATCTTGACATGCCAAAATGAAGCCCTCTGTGCCCGACTTCAATCCGGGTGATCTAAGGAAAGCAAACGTCAGCTCATACGACATCGACTGATCTTCCACATTTTTGTGGAAGATGCCGTGCATCTTCTTGTCGAGGAGCTCTTCGCGGAAGTTTTTCTCCTGTGCTTTCTTAATCCAGGCCTTCAGGAGTGAGTATTTAAGATGGATAAGATTTGATGCATTTCGCTCACCCCTGATATTGAAGTCAAGGCCAAGTGTTTCAGCAGCCTCTTCTGCTGCTTTGTAAAGAAACGCCCCTTTGCCTACTTCTTCGTGTTTTCTGACCATTTTAAGAAGAGGATCTTGTCCATTTGCGACAATATGTGCTGTACCCAGAATAATCCTGCTGTGAAGACATTCAAGATTCAGTATTCAACGACCACCTTGACAGCGTGAGATGTAAAGTCGTGGAACAGAAGACTTAAGGTGCATGCTTTTGTTCATGTGCATAACCTTTCGGGACCCGATGTCGAGGGATCTGAGCTCGTCCTTCGTCCATGGAACTACTCCAAATGAATAGAGTACTACTGGGACGGCAAGCATGTTCGTTGCAGATACTTTGTTCCTCGCCGACAGTTCGGAAGACCATATCTGTCGGAGGAGACGTTTCTATCTGCATCGGAGAGTATCCTTTATAGATGTTACGTCCTGAATGCGGCTTTGTGGCACGCCCAGGTATGTATAGGTCTCTCCAGCGCAAAGGTGTCGTATAGCGCTTCTGTCAACGAGTTCAGGATCTTCGAGGATGCCGTTAAGTTTTCCTTTCTTCAAATTAACCTTGGCGCATTTCTCTAACCCGAACTCCATTCCAATCTCTTGAGTGTACTCTGTGACAATTTTTAGAGCTAGATGTAGTTTCTCTTGATTTCGAGCATAGAGCTCAAGATCATCCATGTAAAATACATGAGTTACCTTATGCTTTCGATTTCCAGGTTTGCCACAGAGGTACCCTTCGGAATGGCGAAGTGCGAGAGATAGTGGCAATAATGTGAGGCAAAGGAGGAGAGGGCTCATGGTGTCGCCCTGAAATACACCTCTCTGAAAGGCGATACTGTTAGTGATCACACGATATTTTCCAGATAAGATGGTAAATCTGGTTTTCCAAAGCGGCATTAATCTCTCTATGCATCTCACGATGTGTGGATGAACCTTCAAGCTTTCCAACAGACAGATGATAAGTCTATGGGAGGTTGAATCAAAAGCTTTTCGGTAATCTATCCAGGCCATCGATAGAGATCGTTGATAGGATGCTGCATCTTTACAGACACATCTATCGATGAGCAGGTTCTCCCGACATCCTGCTACGCCTTTCTTCGAGCCACGTTGTTCATACATCTCTCGCCACACAGGTTCAATTGTCCGAAGAATCCTATCATTTAGGATGGCTGTGAAGATCTTATACAGTGTGTTCAGACAAGTTATTGGCCTGTAATTCTTAGGGTCAGCTAAGTTGCCCGTCTTAGGCAGGAGCACTGTGCGCCCTTCCACCAACCACTCCGGAATAGGCTCTTCCGACTTTAGATATGAGGTGAAAATTCGGGCCAGATGCTGGTGGGTTGAAGGAAACTTCTTCCACCAGAAGGTCTTGATACCATCTGGTCCCGGAGCGGGAAAGTTCTTCATGCCTTTTAATAAGTTTTTCACCTCCTCGGTAGTGATAGGTGGGCATTCTTCCTCAGGTGTTATGAGGGCATTGCACAGCTCCTTGAAGCTATTTATGTTCTTTGAGTCTTCTTGAAGTGGATGCTGGACCTCGTAGACTTCTCTCCAAAATACTTCGACCTCCTCTGGTTTGGGCGGATGGTCGACAGTAATTGGAGGGTCTTGGAAGAGTTTAGATGGATCAGATGAAAATTGTTGATTTTCTCTGACCCACCTCTCTCTCCGCTCTAGACTTCTCCTAGCGTTAGATAGTATTCGTATTCTGTCAACAATGTGTTGTCTGATGGTCATTAGCTTTGATTTGCTGATTGTGTGATGACGGATCCGCAGTTCGCGCGCGAACCGTCGCACCTTGGCAGTGAAATTCCTGCCAGATGTTATGTAGTCAATCACACACTGAATGCGGGACGCGTACTGTCTAGCCCAGCCTATCTTTGTGCTGAGTTGATGCATTCTTCTTTTGGTCTTATGATCAACCGTTGGTTTTGTTTTACGGCTTGCATCTGCCAAAGTTCTCGCTGCATTGTACACACCACAACTGATAGTCCAGAGGTCGGATTCTTCGGAAAAATCTCCACGAAGTTCATCATCCAATTCAGTCAGATCTTTGGGCGTGGGAGAAACCTGAATGTTGATGTTTCTCCGGGCCCTGAAGCATCGTTCTTCCTCTATTGGATGCCTGTTCGCGGTTGGTCTCAGTATCGCTTCTCTTTCTCTGTTGCCGGCTTGTTCTGGATGCGGTTGAGTAGGCACTCCGCTTATATAACCCCTTTTCCTAAGGTTCTCGGCATGGTTTCGCAGACGTTGTTGCGAAAAGTCTGAGAGCTCTGGGTGTTTCTCGCACTACAGAGCATGCAGTCGTGCCATGTAACCTTCTCGTTCAGGGACCATACTGGCATCGTAGCACTCCAGCAGGCCGTCATTGAGTTGATCCGTCCACTTAAAAGTAACAAGATTCCGCCGGTCAATCGCATTGACTCCGTCTTGATTGGCTCCCCCAACTGTAGGGTAGTCGGCATTGTTGCCCGACCCATTGTCGGGAGCCCTGCGCGTTCGATTGTTTTGAACCGCACTTACTACAACCATGTTTGGTGTTGTCATTGTTGTTCCCACGAGCAGCTAGGGAAAGGGTTCGTCCATTCTCGTAGAGCCCCGCATGCAAGGATAAGGCTGTATACTCTGAGAGTCGCCGATTTCCCAGAATCACCGTTAGAGACACCTCACCCAGGTGACATTCAGCTTTCGGCACGGTTCTCACGCCTTCGCTTGGGGGTTATTCCTTCGGGACCATCCCTGGACAATTGTCCGCGACTGCTTATTAATTATTGTAACCATATTCAGCAGAAACCCTTGGTACAGGGACCCTCTATCCGCAACCCGAGGACGCGTTCGGAGGCTTTGTCATAAGCCCTTCGGTTCTATTCCAAAGGAATCAAAACCGAAACCGAAAAG
>CAKNXH010060610.1:36969-56660 GCA_932178445.1 Andricus quercusramuli | reverse complement strand
CCTGCGCAAAGGAGAATTTAATACCACTTATAGTTTCCGAGTTTCACATAGTAAATTGATTTTTTTCTAAATTTCAAGTTTCAAAATTCATCTTGTATTGTAGGAAAGTAATTTCTCATGGTTAAAAATTAATCTCTTTTGGCTTAAAATGCTACCACTCAATTTTTTGTGACGATGATATTGGCACTTAATGTATCGATAAGGATCAAAATTTTATTTTTTCATCTGAACTGTGTCACGCGTTACAAAACCCTTGCGAACTCACTCCTACGTGACGTAATATGTAGACGATCCGTCCACATAATTGAAATACATTTTGTCAAAATGTAAGCTTTTAAAATTACCTGATCACTCTTTGCATTGAAATTGAAAAATGTCTATAAGGTACTTTATAAAAGGCTTCTTCATATATTTTATTATAATTATTTTTTCTTGAAATTACTTCACCAAATTTCATTTCACAAATTCATACCTCTGAATTTGACAAATTTTTTGCATCGCAGATGTTTTTGTTGGAGTTTGTTTTTTTAAATACTTTTTTCCATAATCAATTTAAGAATGTATTCAAAATAAAACAAATTATAAATCGAGGTCTTTAAAATCAGAATAACTGGACAATCGTCCAGCATCTGGAATGACAATGAAATCGAATAAACAAATAAAAATTACGTTTATAATAACCTAGTCGTATAAGAAGACTATGAATTTTAATAATAATTTTGTTATTTAAATTGATTTTATGCGTCTTCAAAGTTGAAAAGCTTTAAATTTCAGAGTAATAAATTAGATCGAAAATTTCAAAACTGGAACCCAAACTGACAACAGATTAATTTTATTGTTGGAGAACTCCGCAATTATATTAGTGTAGTAGCACTATTTATAATGTCCAGTTTCAAAAGCTCAGGTACACCCACCTCATCACCTTGTCTAGTCTACTCCTGTTTCTCTTCTGAGCTCTCTTTCGCCGACCCTTGCCAGCGGGGGGTCCTTTGTACTAATGAGGAGTGAAATATAAACATGATTTTTTTTTAATTTTACAATGATTAATTGAATGATATTATATTAGAAATTTACGTTTTTTGGCGATTTTAACGATATGTCACTTATGGTAAAAAGTCAGAAATTAGAATCTTTCCAATCCACCCCGTATTCAAGCAAACTTCATCAAAATTTAATGTATTATTTTGATCTCAAAAAAAGAAATATTATTCACATATAGTGACTTTTTAGGTTAGAAAGAAGTCACTCGTTCATTTATTTCGAATTAATTAGGATGTGTGTAAAATATTTTAATTATCACTTTTTATAAACTGATTTGTCATACAAATATATTAAATCATTTTATTTTTATTTCGAAATGTAATTTCAAAAACTCAAAAGTTAGAAAAATGTCAAATTTTACATAAGTTTCAAGACCACATCTGTGAAAAACTTTAATGTGGTGAAAAGTAGCCTATTGAGATTCTAAAAAAGTGTAATTAATTTAGAATCAATTGACATGCCAGCTCGGTCACCTGCGCTTGAAAAAAAGTTCTAAAAAATTTCTTGTTTACAGAGTTTTCAAATTTTCTTGAGTTTCAATTTTGTTTTACTTACCTGAAGGTTAGAAAAATCTTCTGAATTTTTTTCGGATTTCAGTAAATCATTTTTCTGAGAAATAATTCCCAACTAATGAACCCCAGTTTTCAGAAATTTTTCTAACGGATTTCAAAATAGACCAGTGGAAATAGGAAATCAATTAACAAAAATTCCGAAGGTCTTCAAAAAAATTATATATTTTTTTTCATATGTTGAACATGAAATAAAATTTTGCAAAACTTGATCGGTTCAGCAATTTGTTTAAAAAAATGAAATTGAAAAATTTGCCCCCCCCCCTCCTCTCCATTGCTCCACGAAAATTCAAAACATTTTGCAAACTTGAGTGAGTAATTATAAACTCAGTCTCTATCCTGTATCAAATTTGCAAAACGTTTGTGATGCGGCAACATGATTAATTATGAACCAATTAATATTTTGTTAATCACTCCTGAGCGAAAATATCGAAGATTTTGCAAGATGTTGTTTCTGCTTTTATCTATCGAGAAGAGACTATTGTATGATTTGCAAAACTAAATACATAACGCAAATGATCGTTTTTCAAGTTGTTACATTTTTTTGCAATTCGACTCCTAAAATTTCAGCGAAAATTACGAAGGTGGCGTTTTTGGGTTAGCAATTGTTAGAAATGTCTTGATCTGAAAATTATCAAATTTGCAAAACGTTGACAGACATAGAAAGGCCTTTTTTCAAGGATAAAGCTAACTTTGACCTTCATGCCTGAGAAATATTTCAAAAATATACAATTTTGTTTCATAAAATATATCAGACTAATAGACTGAAGAAACTTTATCAAATTTTTCTTTAAATTAAAAAAATCTAAAAAGACTTTGAAGTTTCGTATTTTTTAGAATTCATATTTTCTATGAAAAGAAGTTTATTTCAAGCATATTTTTATACAGAGGTCCAACTATCTGCAGTGAAAGATATCTTTGATACATTTTTTTGTAGCGTTTTGATTACGCCTTTATGCATATCCTTGAAAGTTGAGGAAATCATTGATTTCAGGGCATTGTTTGTGGAAGATTCGCATTTTTGTAAAAATTGACGGAAAATTCTTGGGTTAGTTCATCATCAAAGAAGCATTTCATATTTAGTATAAATATTCTAGATATGGAATTATTATATCCGAAATTGAGCAGAGAAATGACACTTTTTAGGTGGATTTATATTTTTAAACAAACCCATTTTTTAATTTTAATAAAGACCGAATTTATTTTAAATTGGACAGGCTATGCAAAGTGAAGTCACCAAATCGTTTTAAGACAAAATATGGTGGTTTTTCTATTTGTTTTTGAGGGATTCTAGTTTACCCATATTTTGCCGTTTAAACAAAAGAATTTTTTGACTAAATTATGAGTATTCAAACTTTTGAAGGTGGTAATGTATTTTACAAAAAAAAATGTTCGTTGCCGATTTTCTGAAAAGTTTGCAAACACTTTTCTGATCTTGCGTATTTTTCTTGAAATTTTCGCTAAAATTCAAAAAAATCGGTCATAAATGTCATTTTCTTGTAACAATGCAATTTTCTAATACTTCGTAAACAAAATTTCTTCAACTTATAGATTTACAAATTAGATTTTTTTTACAAAATATGAGAAAATATAATGTTTCAATTGTTCCAATTAAATTTAATAGAAATAACAATTACAGCCCATTAAATTAAAATGAATAAAATAAAATTTTATCAACATAAACAATGAGAGATTGATCAGCAACCTGGGTCGGAGCAGTGTTGCGGAACGAACGTGTCATTTAAATAAATGATACGAGAATTCTAGATCAATCTAAAATATCTATACCTTACACCCATATACCTATCTACCTTATACATATATACCTATCTACCTTATACCTGTATATCCATCTACACATTACTATTTTCCAACCGAGCAAGTCACGCCTACCCCGAAAGGGAAATGACTTAATGGTATAATAATAATAATAATCATCCAGAGGCGACTGGTGTCACCTTCAACACTCACGGCCGCTGTGTAAGGATAACAGCGGCAAAGCCAAACTGCAAACTACACCATGCTTCTAATTTTGTACCTACATCATCATCGTAAATGATTTCAAACAACGTATTGAAATAACTTATAACATCCTTATCTCATCAGTCACTTGACTTAGTCCGTGGCTAAGACGAAAAACCGGGTTCACCCGAGAAAAAGTTTTAAAACAAAAAAAATAATAATAACATCCTCATCTCTTCAGTCACTTGACTTAGTCCGTAGCTATGACGAAAAACCGCCTTCACCCGAGAAAAAGTTTGAGAAAAAAAATAATAATAATAATAAGAAAGAAGAAATAAGAAAGGTTAGCTGCGTGATGGTCAGGCAGATCTCACTAATCAAATAGCTGGCCAGCAAGAACATCTGCGACATACGGTCAGCAGTGGAACATCAACTGTGTCTGCTGAGGATGCTTTGGCTAGCGTTAGCTATTTGTAGCCAACCACTCCAACAGAAATACCGCGGGAGAGCATCAATTGGGATACGATAAGGAATGAGGAATTGATGCGTCTCTATCATGAAAGTGCGAAGTTTGAAACATCACGCAAAAAAGGACAAAATTTCAGAACGAAATTTGCCGCAAAGTATCCTCGAATAGAGAAAGTCGCATTAAGAGATCTTATCGCTAAGGTGAAGGACATCAGGACTAATCTACTCATCTCAGAAGATCGAGCAATGGAGATTAAACAGCAGGTTGATTTGGAGTAGAAAAAAACCGGCAATGAACAGCAGTTAGAGGAAGCCGTGTCACACGAACAAGCAGTGGCAATTGATGTTCTTCATCAACCTGGTAATGATCCAGCACCACCACATCCTCCGGAGGTAGATGGCCAAATACAACCAGTGCCAGAAGCAGAAATTCAACAACCAAGGAGGCGATTAAAATGGACATACCATATGAACAGACATTGGATGCGCTCTTATTTTTTGGCAAAGAAAAGTGGGCAAAGTGTAAGGAGAGAACATCATCGTCTCTTCTTACTGAAGTAATCAGAACTAGCCACAAGAATAAATGAGCAGAATCTAGCAGATCAAAAACGCTCAATATCTGTAAACAAATTGCTTTCGGCTGTTGAAATAGCTGCCATCAAAAAGGAAGTGGAACAGTAGCTTCCTATTGATGAACTTCCTTTGGAAGATGTGGACATTGAGGACTTGATTGCAGCTGAAGACATAGGTGCTAGGGATAATGAACATCAAGTACCGGATGGACTAGAACCACATCCGGACATTATAAACGATGATATAAACAGCGAAGTCCCAGAAAAACTACAGCACCTTGAAAGGAATTTTGGTCATGCTTTACTAGAGTTCAGACATGTAGAACCAACACAAAGGCATTCACTGCCCAAGATGAGCATCACAAATGATCTGCGTGCACTAGTAGAACACCTGAACAGCAAGGTTTTACCTATGCATTTGAATGCAACACAAAATGCGTTAGAGGTGCAAACTCTTGTATACTGTGCAGCTGTGGCAACCGTTAGAACGCTGGGCCGCAGAACTAGGCCTATAAATGCAGTCTTCGCTCCAAGATAGGAGCGAGATCCACCATGTAAGATCAGGTTGGATATGGATGTGAGCAAGGTAAGGTGCAAATTGGGTCGACTGACTCAATATGAGAAAGGAAATCGAACCAGAAAGCTGATACACCATGTTAATAAAATCATCCACCCTCGGTACATTGAGACATTGACACCAGCAATATTGGATGAGATTATAGACTTCCAGCGGCAGAGACTTGATGTTCTTACTGCAAGACTGCGTCGGCGCAAAAAAAGTAGTGCAAGAAGGCAACAAAATCGAACCTTTCAGGCAGATGAAAGAAGGTTCTATCGTGAACTGAGTGTAAACCAAAATAACCAACAAGACACCGAAGTCCCTCAATTGGAAGACATGACTGACTATTGGTCAGATGTTTGGGGAAAAACTAACAGAAGCAATTTGGACAATGCTTGGTTCCAACTAGAGAAAGCAAGAGCAAGCAATAACCCTGAAATGGAGCTGACGAACATCACAGCTTTAGATGTCAGCGGTTTTGAAAAAAGCATGAAACTGGAAAGCTCCAGGTCCGGACATGGTGCACAATTTTTGGTACAAGTATCTGACTAGTGTGCATCCTGCGTTGGCACTCAAAATCCATCTGAATTACGACTGATAGCCTGTCTTCCAACAATATATAAATGTCTTACAGCTATCATAGCAGATAAGGTGTATTCTCACTGCGACGAGAATGACATCCTTACAGAAGAACAATAAGGATGTTGTAAAAACTCCCGAGGCAGTAAAGATCTGGTCACCATAGACGCTGTTGCCATAACGCAAGCTCGTAAACACCAAAGGAACTTGCACATGGCATACATTGACTACAAGCAAATGTTTCCTTCCGTACCACATGACTATTTGCTTGAAGTTTTAAAAGTATACAAAATTTGTCCACGCATCATTGACTTCCTAAGTCGTGCGATGATGCTTTGGGGTACAAGAATCAAGTATTTTGATCATGGACAACCAAGGATAACTAGATCAATACGCATTAAGACGGGTATATTCCAAGGAGACTCCTTCAGTGCATTATGGTTCTGTTTAGCGTTGAACCCACTAAGCAAAACTTTAAATAGCATGTCTCATGGGTTCCGAGTAAATGATAATGACGATGGTCATGAAGTGACCGATCTTCTATACATGGATGACCTGAAGCTGTACGCTAGTTCGGACGAGAAACTGCAGCAAGTGATTGATGTTACAAAGCAGTTTTCCAATGATATCCACATGGAGTTTGGACTAGATAAATGCCGAACAGTGCATTTAACCAGAGGAGAATTAGGGACCGCAGAGATAGAGAACGATTTCGGGAATGACATCGAGGCAATGGCTGAGGGCGAGTCATATAAATACCTGGGTATTCTCGAATCTAAGGGTATTCAGCATACGATAGTTAAAAAAAGCCTAACGACTGCCTTCACGAAAAGACTCAGATTGGTTCTGAAGAGTTCTCTTAACTCGGCAAACAAAATCAGGACAATCAACACCTATGCCATCCCTGTTCTCACGTACTCCTTTGGGCTCATCAAATGGTCGAACACTGACCTCGAACGATTAAACAGAATCATCCGCATAGAAATGACGAAACACCGAATGCACCACAGTAATTCGGCGATTGAAAGGGTAGTTCTACAACGACATAGAGGGGGCGGGGGTATTGTAGATGCAGAAAACTGTGTGAGTCACAAGTTATACAGTTGCGAGACTATTTTAACAGCAAGCGAGATGTTACGCTTTACAACACCATCTGTAAAGCGGATCTTGACTACACGCCCTTGAATTTGTCCTTAGATGAGGCCTTGAATATCAGGGCAGAAACCATAGAGGAATCAGAAACGCAATGGAGACAGAAAGCCATCCACAGCGTACACCCCAAAACGCTAGATCAATATGAAGTGGATAATGAGGCATCCAATATTTGGCTGAGAAAGGGAGTCCTGTATCCAGAAACGGAAGGATTCGTTATTGCGATTCAGGATAGGGTTGTCAGCACCAGGAATTATCGCAACCACGTGTTACATCAAGACGTGATTGACCGGTGCCGATTATGTGGAGATACCAACGAATCCATCGAGTACATTATTGATGGTTGTCGCGTAATGGCTCAAAGACAATATACGCACAGACATAATGATGTGGCGGGCATTGTACATCAACAACTTGCCCTAAACCTAGGACTCTTAACAGAATGGATGCCTTTCTATAGATACATTCCAATGTCCGTTTTATAAAATGAAGATTACATCTTATATTGGGATGTGACTATCCAGACTGATCATTACATCCGAGCCAATCGACCTGACATCGTGATGCGAGAGAAAAAAGGTGGAAGAGTCTACATCATCGACATTGCTTGTCCGCTTAACCGAAATTTGCAGGCAACCTATACAACCAAGATTCATAAGTATAGCGAGCTAAGGCATGAAGTAAAGGCAATATGGAGGAATGTGAAACATGCATCTATTCATCCTATTGTGATTTCGGCTACAGGCAATGTGCACGCAAGATACACTGAGCATCTTGAACATTTAGGAGCCAATAGGGTACTGGCGGCTGCTCAGAAGGCGGTTTTATTAAACACCTGTCGCATTGTAAGAAACTTCCTAGACCATCAGGAAGCAAGTGACTAAGAACCCATGGCGTGATACATGGTAGCTCTAAGAAAGCATCCAGAGGCGACTGTTGTCATCTACAACACACACGGCCGCTGCGTAAGGATAACAGCGGCAAAGACAAACTGCAAACTACACCATGCTCCTAATTTTGTACCGTATTATTTTGTCCGAGGCTATGACGAAAAACCGGGTTCACCCGAGAAAAAGTTTGAAAAAAAACAAAATAATTGGGCTGTCACCATCTTAAGCCTGAGAGAAAAATGAGTTCCCTCATTTTTTATTACTATAATAATCATGTGGCGACCGAACAGAAGAGAATATAAGGTCAACCACCTTTTATACATGGACGATCTTAAACTCTTTGCTTCCTCAAAAAAGGACCTTAACATCCTTGTAGAGGCGCTAAGTAGGTATTCTAAAGCGATTGGCATGAGCTTCGGACTGGACAAGTGTGCCTGCGTCCACCTACACCAAGGAAGACTAGAAACTACATCAGTCCGTGACGATCAGGATGTTCAACTCATAGGCGCAAATACCAATCAACATCTTGGTATTGGAGAAACATATACATACCTTGGAGTACCGCAAGCGGAAACCCAAAATTTGCATAACTTAAACATGGCCCTTGGAAAAAGGTATCGCTAAATTCTCAGAAAAATTTGGGCTTCCGAATCATCTGGAAAGAATAAGATCCAGGCGACCAATATGCTGGCCATTTTTATACAGCTCTACACGTTTGGTGCAGTAAAATGGAACGTCGATGAGTTAAAGCAACTTGATCTAAGCACACGGAAGATGATGACAATACAACGAAGTCTTCATCCTAGATCTTCCGTACCTCGAATATATCTCCCTCGCGATAAAGGGGGTAGAGGCTTGCTAAGCTTAGAGTGTCTTGATCGAAGAACGGTTCTGGCTACAGCCTGCTCTGTTCTAAAAAGCACGGATTACTTATGCGACTCGTACATCAACATGAAGTCGCCAATGCTGCGGCGTTTCTATAACATGCCGCAGATAGGGCCGCAGAGGAGCTTGACTTCCTATTTAATTCCAGTGACACTACACATGGCCTAGCATCGCTAATACCTCTCGTGCTCAAAAGTCGTATACAGGAAGCAGAATATACGCTCCTACTAAGAGAACATGCTGACAAACCCCTTCATGGTAAGTTCTACGGCACCATACGTAGAAAAGAGCTCTCGATGGGTCTGTCCAACATGTTTCTCAAGTCTGCTGGATTGAGATCGGAGATTGAGGGATTTTTTTTGCCTGTCAAGACGGCGTTATAGACACCTTAGTTTACCGCGAGCGCATAATAAATGTACCTGTAAGCGATACCAACTGCTGAGCGTGCAAGCAAGAGTTAGAAACACTTGGACATGTTCTCAGTGGATGCTCTAAATATGCACGCTACGCGTACATAGAGAGACACAATGCAGCTCTAAAAGTGTTATATTACAATCTTAGGCATTTCTATGGAGTTAATCTATAGCCCGTCTTGCCATACGCCCAGGGGAAACTCGAGTCCGTTGTGGAGAATGATCAGTATAAGATGTACTGGAATTTCTCATTCTCCACCACTCAACGAATCAGTGCTACGATGCCTGATATTGTCTTCCAAGATCTGAAGAACAAGATCATTTGATTGAAAGTAAAGTTTTGCCGGATTCTTACAATAATCAGTCATATATTTCTGTCACTAATCTCGAATAAAAAAGGGAAAAGGATTTTGTATTTCATTCAGACTTAAACGGCGATACCACGCTGAAAACACCAGTTCCCGTTAGATCACTGAAGTTAAGCAGTGTTGGGCGCGGTTAGTACTTGGATGGGTGACCGTTCGGGGAATACTGCGTGTTGTTGACCCGTCGTGGGTGTGGTGGACCCACACTGGTAGTATTTATCCACCTAGAAACACTACCCGAATCGGGTAGTGAGGCAATGAACTTTCGAGTTCGAAATGCTAATCAATTTTTTTTTTTCAGACTTAAAATCATATTTCCATTAAAACAGGCTTTAAAAGGAGTAAACATTAATTTTTCGGCTTCTCATTTCTTTGAAAAATATAAATTTGTTTGAAATTTATTGAAATTGTAATTTCATCCAAAATTAGTTTTAAAATTATCGAATTTCTTGCTAAAAATTATAAAATGTAAAATTTGAATTCAATTATGTTGAAAAGCTAATCAGTAATACTTCTATTGGCTGCTGGTTTGCACTATCAGAAAAGGCTTCCTTGTATTCCTCAGCATGGAATTTTTTTAAATTTAGGGTAGTTCCAGTTGTATTTCCATCCGTTATTTTTATTATAATTTTCAACTTTTGTGCAGAGCAAGCCTTACATTTCGCGAACTTCTTCTTTTTATCCGTGTATCCGCATTCAAAAATACTTCCTAGAACTTCCTTTCTCCTTCTTTTTGTCACTGATTTCGATTCAGATGAATATTGATGAATCATCAGTTCATTACTAAGAAGATTAAATTATATTATATATTCCAATATATCTTGAATGAATTTTGAAATTTTTTATTTTTTACATAAGTTTCTTATTTTAGATTTTACTAAGGTTTTATTGTTATTAGTATTTGTATTATTTTGTATTATTGTTTATTATTTAAAATTAACTATCCAAACCGTATATTTTCTTTTCCTGCATAGCTTGTATCTTCTGCCATCCTTCTTCAGATTGTTTTTAATCATTAAGTTAAATTAAAAACTTAAGATAGACAGATTTATCTTTAAATTGAACGTTAAATCCAAATAATCTTTGGCAGCACAGCTCTGTCACTAAAAGGCTGTCACAAGTGACGTTTCTCGATCATTTTCGAGGACCTTGTTCGATGTCGTTCGAAAAATGAGACGCTACGATTCGAAATTTACCAAATGTATACACGAGATGATCGTTCGAAAAAAAGGGGCTGATAACGAACGACGTCGAGCGAAACAGTTGATTTCTCGTATCGACGTGAATCACTAGCCGGCAATAATAATAAAATTGCAATTGAATTATTTAGTTACTTTTATAAACTAGTTAAAAATTGCAAACATTTTACAAATCGTACTAAGTCATAAACAACTTATTACCAACGTCAAATTACATTTTCAAAATGTTGAAAACTTGGCAACGTTATTAATTATAAACTAATTATTATTTTGTTTATCACTTCCCAGTCGTCTCTTTTTCTTTCCATTGCGAAGAAAATCTCATATTATTTGCAAAACTGTATGCATAAAGCAAATGATCGTTTTTAAAAAAATTTTCGGAAAATTTCAAGGATTATTTAAGAGATTCATCAAATTTCCAGGGATTTAAAAAGATTTTAAATAATTTTAAATATCTGGGAGTTTTTTAAAAATATATTTGACTATTATAAAGTGATTCCAAAGGATTAATGATTCAGAGGGGAGGGAGGGGGGTATATATTAAAGATTCTTTAAAGCCCTGTTTTGAGAACTTCCATGAACTCGATGTTTTTCCAACGGTTAAAATGCGACCAAATCTCAACATGTGTCTCGGCCATTGTCCTTTTAAAGAACACAGAATTAGTTTCGAACCTCTTTTTGAACGAACAGGACGTGTCTCTAAAAACTGCCAAGAAAAAATTACAAATATTAAATTATTCTAAAGTTTGATCATTTTTCCTTTAAATTGTGTATAAATTGTCTTTCAATTCAATTATACCCCGTGGCCGCACTGGAATCTACTCAAACGATAAGTTTTTCTTTTATTTTATACCAAATTATACTAAATCTACTGAAGCAACATTTTTAATAGATTTCAATAATTTAAAGTGATTACAAAGGATTTTTGTGAATATTTCATACAAAATTTTTCACCGCGTATAGTTTAAAAAAAAAAAGTCTTATTGGCTCTTGTTTTAGAGGTAGGCCGGCAATCGGCAGATGGGAACATATGAACTCCTATCTAATACAACGCTGCTGAAGGCTGGTGACCTTCTCAGCATAAATCATCAACCTATTGAGACTCTCGGTTTCCTTTCTCATGTCCTTACCCCCCCCCCCCCCCCCCATCCACAGTAACAGAAGTTTTGGTGGGACAGACGTTACAGCTTGATTCCACCATATGACAAATCACTGCTTATTTCGGACATGATATCGACTCGCAAAACAAATCTCGCGCATACAGGTGATAGTTGGGAGTACAATATAATCATGAATAATACAAACAATAAAGTAGCCTCGGAATGGACTGAAACTTGGATTGACGAAAAGCATGCACACGGTAAACGTAAAGGTCGAGTTTCGGGCAATGAATGGAGACTGGGTGTTTGGAATGCTACAGGAGTAAGTGATCTTAAGATAAGAGAACTACGAGAAACTATGCACGTAAGGAAACTAAACATTCTTTGTGTACCTGAGACGAAGAAAAAGGGTCGCGAATTTATAAACATAGAAAATGGGGTGTTAGAAGGCGGTTGTGAAATATGGTCAGGAGTAGGTAGTGAATCACATGGTAGTCAGGGGGTTGGTTCAATTATGAATGGAAAAGCAAGACAGCATCTCATAGATCATAATTTTGTATCACCCAGATTGCTATGGGCTAGAATGAAGGTAGGAATCAGAAGATTATTTATCATAGCGTGCTACACACCAGTTGATAGCGATTCGAGGGAAGTTAAGGATGCCTTCTGGGACACTTTAAATGATACAATAAATACTTGCGACCAAGGTGAAAGAATAATTTTGTTAGGAGATATGAACGGATGGGTCGGCGTCCAACGTCAGGATACAGATACAGGAGGGGTACTAGGTAATTTTTGGGATCCAACAAGAAAAAATTATAACCGGGAAAAATTAGTTAGCTTGTGCTTAGAGAAGGAACTATTCATTACAAATACTTGGTTTCGGCATAAAATGATCCATACTTACACCTGGTGTAAAGGAAATAACCGCAGTATAATTGACTTCGTTATTGCAGATGAAAGGCTAAGAGAACTAGTTACAGATACAAGAGTCATGAGGGGGGCCGAATGCAATACTGATCATTACCTTTTAGTCTCCAAGATGAACTTAGGGCGGGGATGGAGAAGAAAGAGAACCAAACAAACGAAACAAATGCGAATCAAGGTCGAAAATTTACAGAAACTGGAAGTGCAAATAGTTTTTCAGAATAAGATAAACGAACGCATAGATAAGGCAATTTGGGAGCCGCTTGAAAGGAATAAAGATATAGAGGGCGCGTGGGCTTTATTGCGGGATACCATTGTTAAAACTGCGATTGAAGTGTGTGGTATGGCGAGGGTAGGAAGAAAGTCTGGCGATGCGTGGTGGAACGATGAAATTGCGGCAGCCCAAAAAGAAAAGAACGAAGCGCACAATAAAACGCTAAACATGACAGGTCTTAGCGATGAGGAGAGAAATAGACTCAAAAATGATTACAGACACAAAAAGAGGAAAATTAAACGACTAGTCAAAGGGAGTAAAGGGAAAACCAGAACAGAAGAAGAGAACAAAATAAAAAACAGCTTTGAAGGAATTATGAAACTATTATTTAAAGAGATAAAGGGAAGTAAAAGTACAGAGTTTGTTAGCATGAGAAACAGCAAAGGTGAAATGCTGTATGATGTAGACGGGATAGTAGATGCTTTAAAAGACTCTTTTAAAGAACTATTAGGAGGTGAAGATATAGGACAACAAAACTACGAAATAGAACATAATGCATTAGAAAACCCAATTGAAAAAGTCTGTGTCACTGAGGTCAGAGATATAATCCAGAACTTGAAGAACTGTAAGGCTGCTGGTATAGACAGTATTAGCGCTGAAATGCTTAAATACGGTGGCGAGTACATACCTCACAGGTTGTGCGAATTGATAAATTTATGTTTCGAGGCAGGAGAAGTCCCAGACGATTGGAGAAAGGCGATTATTGTACCAATATATAAAAGAAAGGGAGATAAAATTAACTGCAGTAATTACAGAGGTATCAGCCTACTAAGTACTATAAGTAAAATATACTCAAAAATACTTATCCGTAGGGTAATGGAAATTACAGAAGAGAAGATATGGGAAGTCCAAAGTGGATTTATGCCAGGTAGGTCATGTACAGATCAGATATTTAGCCTAAGACAGATCACAGAAAAAAGATTGAGAGTAGGAAAGAAAGTTTTCTGTGCATTTATTGACCTAGAAAAAGCATTCGACACGGTAAATAGAAGCAAACTTTAGGGAGTCCTTAAAGAGTATGGAGTAAATGGAGGGCTTCTACAAGCAATAAGAACAATATATACAGGTAGTAAAGCGAGTGTAAGGGTAAATAGGAAACTGAGTGACTGGTTCGATATTATGCAAGGCGTGAAGCAAGGATGTGTTATGTCCTCGTGGCTTTTTATCATATTCATGGATAAGTGTCTAAGAACTGCCCTCTTCGACGAAGAAGGTGTAGATCTCGAAACCGTCAAGGTACGTGGGTTAGCATTCGCAGATGACAAAATTCTTATAGCAGAATCAGTCGAGGACTTGCAAAGAATGTTGAATAAACTTAATACAAGCGGGAAGAACATGGGCCTCAAAATTAACGTGAATAAAACGAAAATCATGGTGTTTGAGGGTAAAAGTGAGAAAACAATATGAAACATTGTCCTAAATGATGAGAGATTAGAACAAGTTGACAAGTACGTATATCTAGGTAGTCTATTCACTAACGACGGAAAAATAGATGGGGAGTCAGATAGGCGCATAAATAAGGGTAAGCAGGTTATCGGTAGAGCAGGGTCCATCCTCACAAACAAAAACATATCGAAAAAGCTAAAATGGCCATACATAATTCTATATTCGTACCGACTGTACTATATGGTAGCGAGACATGGACCTGTCAAGAAAAAGACAGGAGTAAAATCAACGCGATCGGCATGAAACCTCTGCGCATAATATGCGGGAAAACACTGATGGACAAAGTCCGAAACGAGACAATCCTCAAAGGATGTGGTACAGGAGACACACTAGTTGACATAGGGGAAAGAAATCATCTAAGATGGTTCGGAGATCTTGAAAGAATGAAAGATGAACGACTGACAAAGCAAGTGTATAAAGGTAAAGTAAATGGCAGAATGCCCAGAGGTGGGCCGCCGAAAGAATGGTTAGAATCTGTGACTGAGACACTAATCCGAAGAGACATAAGAAGCCATAGAAACACAAGAGCTTGCATGAAAAAATGCATGGACGTGAAGGAAGGTAGAGAAGTATGCCAGGACAGAAAAGTGTGGCGACAAATAGTTTATAAAAGGAATGTGAGTGGAGTGAATGATGCCTGAAACGAAGACCTTGGATTCTAATGGGCCCAAGTGGGGAACCATGCATAACAACCTTGTGAGGCTCCTCACTTAGGGTGATCGCTAGAGAGATTGATCAGCAACCTGGGTCGGAGTAGTGTTGCGGAATGATCGTGTCATTTAAATAAATTACACGAGAATTCCAGATCAATCTGAAACATCTATACTTAACAACTATATACCTATATACCTTATATCCATATACTGACCTACTTTATACCTATATTCCTATTCACTAGTTTTTCCAACCGAGCAAGTCACGCCTACACCGAAAGGGAAATGGCTTAATGGTATAATAAATAATAGTGTTGCATTTTTTGCAATTCGACGCCTAAAATATCAGCGAACATTTCAAATGTTGCGTTTTTGAGTGGCAACTGTTGAAAATGTCGAAATCGAACAAACATCATATTTGCAAGACGGTGCACGACCGACAACAATATTAACATTGCAATTAAACAAATTAGGTCCTTTGTTAAACTAGCTAAAAAATACAAACATTTCGATAATCGTACTGAGTGATAACTAACTTAGTACTAACATCATATTAGATTTGCAAACTGTTTACTACTCAGCAACATTGATAATGATAAACAAACTGATATTTTTTTAAATTATTCCCCAGATTAAATTCTCAATGTGTTGAAAAAGGATTTTCTCTTACTATTGAAGGGTTCTATACAATTTGTAATGGATTTACTGTTTTTTTTAATTGGATAACGTAATGTGGCACGAATAAATTGGATTATATATATATATATATATAGGGTTGGTTCAAAAAATCGACTATTTTTTTTCGAAACCCCCACATAAGAACTTCAGGAGAGGTTTAAAAACACGCATGTGAAAAGTACAGCTCTTAATATTAATATTTAGAGGTCGCTCATCGCGAATTTCTATTTCCCATTTAAATAGCATGTGAATTTTTTTTTAAATTTTTTTATTTTTCAATCTTGAACGGCTTGATGAATTGCTAAGACCATAACATATTCTTGTAGGGAATTTGACGCTCTACAAAGAATGTTTCTTATGATTTTTTCATAAATTTACTCCTTCAAAAGTCATTCAAGGTTAAATTTGGACACATAATAAATTCATCGTTTTTTTTCTTAATTTTGACAAAAATTTGAAATTTATCACTAATTATCTTAATGGTTTGTTCGGAAATTTTATAGTTTGAAATGTTCTCTAAAAAACAATAATCTAACTCAAATCATCACATTATCAAGTTGAACATTGTTTAAAAATTTGTCTTTTATTATTCTGCTTTTAATAACAAATAACTTATAATCATTAAACTTGATAATGTGATGATTTGAGTTAGATTATTGTTTTTTAGAGAAAACTTTGAACTATAAAATTTTCGAAAAAAACTATTACGATAACTAGTGATGAATTTCAAATTTTTGCCAAAAATTAAGAAAAAAACGATACATTTATTACGTGTTCAACTTGAACCTAAAATAACTTTTGAAGGAGTGAATTTATGAACAAATCATGGGAGACCTTTTTTGTAGAGCGTCGAATTCCCTACAAAAATATGTTATGGTCTTAGCAATTCATCAAGCCGTTCAAGAGTTACAAAACAGCAAATTAAAAAAAAATTTCACATGCTATTTAAATGGGAAATAGAAATTCGCGATGAACGACCTCTAAATATATATTAATATTAAGAGCTCTACTTTTCACAGGCGTATTTTTACACCTTTCCGGAAGTTTTTATGTGGGGGTTTCAAAGAAAAAAAAATAGTCGATTTTTTGAACCACCCTAATATATCAGGGTGTTTTCTTAACTTGAGACAACGAAACATCTAAAAAAAATACGCATCCTACGGAAAAAATGTCTGGAATAAAAACTTTTTATTTTCGAGGGGGAAAAAAGATTTGTTAAAATTTACCCCACCCCCACCCCGACAGGAGGCAGGGGTGGGGGTAACTTTGTAATTTCAAATGGCAACCCCAATTTTTTATCACAGATTCAGATTCTCGTTTACGAAACACGTAAGTTTTATTCGGAAAATTTGTTTCGATTCGCGATAGATGGCGCTGCAATTGCGAAAAACGAAATTGCTGACACTACTTTTAGCTCTACCCAGGAATAACGACGCGGACGTAGTAGTTGTCTATTCCCTTCGGGGTGCTTAATTTCGGTGAGTCCCCTTGCCTCTCACCATCCATCCGGGTGCTTGATTTCGGTGAGTCCCCTTGCCTCTCACCACAGGGATGCTTGATTTCGATTAATTATTTTACAATAAGTGCTCAAAATGGTGTCCTCGCACTTCGATGCACTTGTTAATCCGAGCTTTTAAAGATTCCACACAACTGCGAATTGTGTCTGGTGATATTTGTGCACAAGCAGACCTGATTCGCTCGATCATGTTATCACGAGTTGTGGGCACTTCTTGATACACGCGATTCTTTAGATAACTCCACAAATAGAAATCCGGTGCCGTAAGATCTGGCGATCTGGCAGGCCAATTTACGGGACCTCCTCTACCGATCCATCGTCCATTGAATTCGCGATTGAGTACTTCCCTCGCGATTGCCGCATGACGTGCTGGACAACCGTCATGTTGAAACCACATGTTGTGTCGCACTTCCAAGCTTAGGTCTTCCAGCAATATTGGAAGTTGATTTTCTAAGAAGTTACGATATTTTTCACCGTTCAAATTTCCATCAATAAAATACGGACCGATAAGTTGATCTCCAATTATTCCACACTAAACGTTCACGGACCATGGACGCTGATGCTCAACTTCACGCAACCAATGTGGATTTTCTACAGTCCAATAATGCATGTTGTGCCGATTAACGTTACCATGGTTTGTGAAAGACGACTCGTCCGTGAAGAGTACTAGAAAAAAGAAATTCAGGTTTGCTTGTATCTGCTGAATCGCCCATTGACAAAATGTCACTCGGTTCTGAAAATCATTTCAATGAAGTTCTTGATGCAGTGAAATATGATACGGATGATAATTATTACGTTTTAATACATTCCAAACACTGGATAGAGACATTCCGGATTCGCGGCTTAGTTGTCGAGTACTAACATGAGGGTCATGAGTGACTGCAGCTAAAATTGCAATTTCATTATCAACTCCAGTAACTGTTACTTGACGCTTCCTTTTTTTCGGTTGTACACTTCCGTCAGTAATGAAGTTTCGGACAACCCGGTAAAAAGAAGCGCGTGAAGGAACACTTTCTGGAAAGCGTTGAGTATAAAGCGTGAGAGCATCATTGATATTCCTGCCACTTTCTCCATAAATGAGAATCATTTCAATCTTCTGTTGCTGAGATAGAATTTCCATTGTAAAAGTAATGAAGTAAGGTAATGAGGAAATAAAACGACACCCAAACCAACTCAAACGAACGTGACCAACAACAATAACCCAAACGAAAGGGACCAACACACCCAAATCAAATGAACACAATCAACCTTCCGCTCGGCCGCAATGACGTCGAGGATTGTAGGCAGTGGAGAATCGATGATATGTAATGTCAACATCCAAAATCGACTGTCGTCAACCAACTGCATTCGGGAATGGTTTTCGACAGTTTTATCACTTTTACTGTCCCGTTGCCAAAAGTTCAAGCACCCCGATGGATGGTGAGAGGCAAGGGGACTCACCGAAATTAAGCACCCCGAAGGGAATAGACAACTACTACGTCCGCGTCGTTATTCCTGGGTAGAGCTAAAAGTTATGTCAACAATTTCGTTGTTCGCAATTGCAGCGCCATATAACGCGAATCGAAACAAATTTTCCGAATAAAACTTACGTATTTCGTAAAGGAGAATCCGAATCTATGATAAAAAATTGAGGTTGCCATTTGAAATTACAAAGCTACCCCCACCCCTACCTCCGGTGGGGGTGGGGGTGGGGTAAATTGTAACAAATCTTTTTTCCCCCTCGAAAATAAAAAGTTTTTATTTCAGACATTTTTTCCGTAGGATGCGTATTTTTCGAGATATTTCGTTGTCTCAAATTAAAAAAAACACATATATATACATATACATATACAGGGTGATTCACACTTCATCATACACCTTGTATATACAGATTCCTTGTAAAAAACCAAACCACAAATCACAATGGCAAAATGTTGTACGCTCAATAGTTTTTAAACTATTGATAATTGCAGCGAGCCAATAGGAGGTTGTTATTCTCGCGCGTTCATGAGCATCTTGCGCGAAAGAACTGTTGATGTCTTACTTCAAGTTAGTAAAAAAAGTCGTAACAGTCAGACCAGAGACAAGAGGTTCGAAACAACGTGAAGTTCGTTAAACATATCACTGCCACTTGTTTAGGGAATCTCCAGATTTAAATACTAAATCTTAACTAAATCTAAACTGAATTATTACAGATAGCAAATCTCAACTTCAAAATTCATTTTTAGCTGCAGTTTCATGAAAAAATGCAATGCATAAATCGAATATCTTGTTTCAAATTCTGCGGACTTAAATTCCAATAGAATTTTTATTTACTCGTTCTAACCAAAGTCTTTTCTGTTTTTTAAAAGAGTCTCAATGTTATGTAAATTAAAATCATCATAAAACTTGAAGCAAATACACTACTTACTTAGGGTTCTAAATAAATTATCACGAAAGTAAGTTCATTCCATTCTGTAATCTT
>CAKNXH010060610.1:0-20470 GCA_932178445.1 Andricus quercusramuli | reverse complement strand
TTGCCTCTCACATATTGGGGTGCTGTCTGGATGAGTTCCCTTGGCCTTTCACATATCGGGGTGCTTTCTGAGTGAGTTCCCCCTGCCTCTCAAATATCGGGGTTCTTTCTGAGTGAGTTCCCCTTTCCTCTCACATATTGGTGTGCTGTCTGAGTGAGTTCCCCTTGCCTCTCACATATCGGGTGCTTTCTGAGTGAATTCCCCTCGTCTCTCACATATAGGAGTGCTTTTTCTCTGAGTGTTCATCATAAAATTATGAACAATAATGTTCATAAACAATTTTTGTTTACAAATATACATTGTTATCATTCTTTTCAATAATTGAATAATTTTGTTTTAAATGAATTAGTATTGCCTTGCCAAAAACCCTGGTTGTTATGTTTTTCATAGCTTTAAAAGCTCTTAATTACAATTATAAGATTCTGTTTAAAAAAGTGTTTGTAAAAAATTGTTTATTCAATGTAAATATTTTCCATAGAAAAATGGCACATTTTGTCATTATTTTATGAAAAGGCTTAGTCAATTACGCAAGAAAATCATGAAAAAATGATCGAAATGTGTATTTGTTTACAAAAAATGTTTAAATAGTTGTTAAAAGTCGACTATTTTTGACTAATTGTAATTGCACATCAGTATCTGTCGTGTGTCATACAAAATCTATGGACTTTAAGTAGCTTATCATTGCAAATAACGAAAAAATGAGTTTCGTTTTCATTAGTTTCTTTATAGCATTATTAACAATTTTTTGGTTAATCTGACCGACTAAAAATAATTTTTGGTTAGTTATTACATCGATTTATGTCAGGTTTTAATAAATTTGAAAGTCTTTAAATAAATGGTACGTGCCGGGTGGTTTTGTCAAAAAATGTGCTCTTCCCTCACTGTGCGGCACTGAGACAGCAGCGCCGTGGCAGCGCACGGCCCCACTAAAATGCCATTATCTCGTGATCTAGAAGAGTCACCATCAATTTTTTTTTTCAAATTAAAGATGAAATTATAAGGAATTGAATCGCCTTAACAAGAAAAGAGAAATTTTTTCCCTTCTTGACGAAAAACTGAATTCAAACTTTTTTTGGTCATTTTTTTGCTCAAAATTGAAAACCAAAATTTTTTGGAATTTTCAATTTAAAGCGTATACTTTTATCTACAAAACCTACAATTTTTATTCAAATTCGTTCAATGGTTGCAGAAATATAGATATTTCAAAAAAATGTGATTCCGAAATTCAACATGGCGTAACTCCCGTAATTTTTAAAATTTTCAAAAATCCTTTGGACCCCAAATGTCTCTTATATAACACTATAATTTCACGAAGTTTACCTAAAATCGAAAAACCACTTGCAGATCCTGATATTTCTGACGTATACATTATACCTATACATTATACCCTTATACATAATTTTTGAGGTTTTTTGAAGGTTTTTAGTTTCTTTGAAAAAGTTCTCGAAAGTAATAAAATAACTGCCGGTGTAGAAAAAAGAGGAAAACTTTGAAAAAAACGAGTAACAATATACAATTCATGAATTGCGTGAACATTTTTTTTTCAGTGAATATTTTTTAAAATCATTTTTGTAAGGTAATCGGAACACGATTAAAATTTTAGATTTATTTTTAATAAGTTTCATTACTTTCATTTATGACATAACTAATCAAATATGAACACCCATTTCTGTACATTTATAAATAAGAATAAATAAATATAACAAGTATGTTCAGAGGTAGATGTTGACAATTATTAATTAGGCCAAAGCATTCAGAAATGCCAATAATTCGCGATTATAACATAATACCTCGTTTGAACAAGTACATATAGCTTGAACAATAAAAGACCATTTGGTTTTATTATCATTCTGAAAAATAAAATTGAAAATAGAGATATTAATTTTTTTAGTAACGATGCAAGATCGAATAAAATGCTTAAGGGCATGTGACACAGCCAAATACCTACATTACCGACCTCAATTTTTCAATTTTCCAAATTTTGTTTGAATCTAAGAACTTTTTTTGTAAACAAAATATCGGGCTGAAACTTTGGAAAATGTATGAGAGGACAATAATCTACGTTTACGTACTTGATTCGATGAGGAATTTCGCAAAAAATTATTCTCGAAGAAATTAAAACTGGGTGCATTTTTTGAACCTAAGAACTTTTTTTATAAGTGAAATATCGGCTTCAAACTTTGAGAAATGTAAGAGCCGACAGTGAAGTACGTGTATGTACATCATTTGAGTATAAAAGATGCAAAAAGAAAAATTCCAACTAAATGTCAACAACGCTTGCCAGTTCGGTCGGTATTCGCGATGAGCACTAAAATGCGAAGTATGGCGGCCACTGAGCGAGGCCAATAGCGATTTCAATACTTACATAATTCAACATTGAAACAACATATTTCACTCAACTTTTATGCTGGACACAACTTTCAAAAAATATTATTGTAAGAACACCGCATATTTCCCATATTTCAGATGTAGACGAGCCAGTTGATAGAGCTTCGATTAGTGGCCGCCAGACTTCGCATTGTCGTGCCCATCGCAAATACCGACCGAACTGGCAAGCGGAACCGGAGTTGACACTTAGTTGGAATTTTCCTTTTTGCATCTTTTATAATCAAATAATGTACATAAACGTACTTTACTGTCAGCTCTTGCATTTCTCAAAGTTTAAAGCCGATATATTACTTATGAAAAAAGTTCTCAGGTTCAAAAAATGCACCCAGTTTTAATTTCTTCGAAAATAATTTTTTGCGAAGTTCTTCCTCGCATAAGGTACGTAAACGTAGTTTATTGTCTTCTCATACATTTTCCAAAGTTTCAGCCCGATATTTTAATTACAAAAAAAGTTCTTAGATTTAAAAAAAAATTCGGAAAATTGAAAAAGTGAGGTCGGTAATGTAGGTATTTGGCTGTGTCACATGCCCTTAATGCTAAATTTTTTGCCTAAATAACATCTAGAAATTTTCTCTAATAATTTTTGTATAAGGCTCGTAATTTGCGTGTTAATGGCAACAAATTACATTAAAAATCACAAATTTGAATTTATGAAAAAATGACACAAGCTAGGTACAGTGAAATCCTTAACGGCAAACACTTTCACGCAAAACAGAAGTCCGTGGCGCAATCAATAAATTGCAGATCTTGAAGGTTCGATCTGTGATTTTAAACAGTTTATGCACAAGCGCGGCGGAAGAACAAAGACTGAGCACAAAGCGCGAGACCTAAAAGAAGCGCACCCATGCAGCGTGCAGATTTTTAAAAGTAATTTTATTATTAATAACAGAGCCACACAAAAAAAATCGTTTTTCGGGCCTAGAGGTCAGACAATGTTGACTATATGTTTTTGGGTCGCTGAATCCGAATCCGAGATCCGAAAAACCCCAGCACGTCAGGGTTCTGACATAACCTCATAAAACCTCATAAAATTTCATTTTCTCAAGTCCGGGGGTCAGACCATGTTTATTATATGTTTTTGGGGCCGCTGAATCCGAATCGCATTAGAAAATTTTTTGCTGCAAAAGAATTCCTGTTGAGGACAATGAAAATCCTTTCAACCTCAAATTTAAAAGGAAATTCCATTTAGGTCAAGAAACATCCTTTTGTTACAAGAGGACATTTCTTTGAGTGGCAGACACACATAATTCGGATGAATAAATTTCACAAATTTCTTTGAAAATCAAAACCCGGACGAACTGGAGTTTTTCAGACCACGGATTCGGATCCAACGACCCCAAAAACATATAGTAAACATGGGCAGACACACATAATTCGGATGAATAAATTTCACAAATTTCTTTGAAAATCAAAACCCGGACGTGCTGGAGTTTTTCAAACCACGGATTCGGATCCAACGACCCCAAAAACATATAGTAAACATGGTCTGACCCCCGGACTCGGAAAAAAAGTTTTATGAGGTTTTTTCAGGTTGCGTCAAACCCCTGACATGCTGGGGGTTTTTTAGACCTCGGATTCGGATTCAGCGACCCAAAAAACATATAGTCAACATGGGCTGACCTCCCGGCCCGAAAACCGATTCTTTTTTGTGTGGCTATGTAATTTACATTATATTACACTACGTCACAAAAACATATCAAATTCGTATTTATTTGTCTTTTATGGCATTTATTTATGTATTTTTTGACACTGATTCGGAAACTGACATTATTTCTTCCGTAGTAGCAATATTTTCGGAGATGTTCAAGATTTATTGTTCAATATCACATGAAAAACGAAAAAACCATGCTGCGTAAACATCAGGTCCCATCAATTATTGATAAAAGAAATCTTGTTACTCCACGAGTGCTCCGTAAGTTGTCTCTTTTTTAGATTTCTTTCACGATAAAGGATTATGAAACCGTTTAATTGAACAATCCTCATGTGCGATTCTATGTTTTCGAATGACTGAGTGATATCTAGAACTTATATGGAAATTGTATTACGTTTATTATTATTTCAAGACAACTAATACGTACTTCAAGTTTTCAACATTCAAATGACCGGAATGTTATATCACTGATAGCTGCCGAGTTTCACGTACAAGAGTCATCTGAATGCAGCATTGCTACACGTTTTTGTTAAAAAAAACATCACGTGCGTCCTAAACTACGACCCAAGACAGTTTTATGTGTTAACATCTTCGGTGAACGTTAACTGAAATAAATTCAAATCTCACACAAAGCAAATAATAACTCACGCGCATGCAGGAGTATACAAATTTATTTTCTCTTACAGGTATGTCATGTCGTGCAAAAGTTTCTGGACATCTATTTTCCAATAGGTTAAACAAGCACCCTAGTTTTAATAATGATAAACTGTCAACTTTCTCTCAATTATTGCATAAAAGGTGATAAAAGTACCCGTTTTATGGGCACAAATGAAAGCCAGTATGTGTTAATTTTATTAGAAGTTGTTGAAAAGACGTCAATGTTAATGTTTCCGGAAAATAACAATAAATTTGGAAATAAACCATTTTTTATTGTTTTTGGGCTAATTTTGAAGATAATTTTCTGCAAGTCTGTTAGAATACTGTTCTATTAATTTGTTTTAATTCAGTTATGAAAACTTGACTTTATATCAATATTGATAAGTTCTTTAAATTATGCTTAGGTTTTGATTGCACCGAAGGAGAAATTCTAGAAATATCTTATCAAGTCACTAAAATAATGAAGATAATTATCTTTAAAACTAGTGCAGAGAGATTAAAACATATATTGCTTTCAATTTAAGATTATGAGGCGTATAATTTTATCAGGTTTCATGTAGTAATTGGAAGTAAATTTAGAGTTGAATATTTTTAAAACTAGAGTGCTTTTATAAAGTATTGAAAAAGATAGGTCTAGAAACTTTTGCATAGTAGTGTATTCCATTCTCTTATAAAGTATCCAATGTAGGTATATTCTATTTCTGTACAATTAAAATCTGTCACTTACATCGCGAAAACAATAATTTTCCACCATTATAAGACAAATATAATTCTTAAACAAATAATAATTGTTTGAATAATTCAAAATTATTTACAAAATACTTGGAAACTCGTCCCTTAACAATTAAAAATAATACTTGTTAAAACATCCAAAGAATACCGTTCTTAGTATGAATTTAATAGAAAACTGCTATTTTGCAGTTTTTGGGTCACTTTCCAAGCACAATAACAATGGCTTGAAAGTGGTGTGGGAAGTCAGAATTAAAACTTGCTGAGTGGAAATTATTCTTTGAACATATATGCGTGTTTGTTTATGAAGCGATGTGTTTTTGTTTATTATTTTGCATGAAGTTCTCAATCAGGGAAGGTATTGTACATTATGCTTTTCGAATCTTCGGGCTCATGTTCTTCGCATAATGCGCATGCGCGCATCTTCGGCGATTACGACGCCGACTTTTTTCGTCAGTCGCTCACACGCTTTCTTGTAATAAAGATCGAGAATAGCTTCATCGAGTGTTATCTTTGAGCTTCACCCTTATCCAGATAGTTTCAATAAGCTCTTTTTTCAATTTTTCTGAAAATGAACTATAGTTCGACTCTTAACAATAGAATAATAATAAACTTGATTTTATAAGACGATTATGAATCTCTTCATAATTAAATAATTTATAGATTTTTACGTTAAGAATTAAACTATTTTAATTCCAAAGTCTTAGTAATTAATGAAATGTTTGCCTCCGATTGAAACTTCAAAATCTTTTTTCAATTTTCAAAAAATTTTTGATTGATATATTCATAATTAAATGCTTTTATTCAATTTCAAATCCTATTCAAATATTATTGCATTCTAAAATACTCCGTTTTTTAAGCATTCAGTTTGAAAATTTTTAATTAAAAAATTTTTGTTTCAATATTTAATAATATTTGACTGTTTATTTAAAATAAGAAATTATAATTCGAACATTCAAAAATAAAATTGAATAATTTAAAATAAAATAAACCTTGAATCGTTCGAACTTCAGGGTGCTGAATGTAAACTTTAAAAATTGCATTGTTTCTTTTTTTTTTTAATTTTCATTTTTTAAATGACATTTTCCAACTTGGATTTTCCAAGAAACAACTTATAATTACTAAATTGTACTGCTTTTAATTTAAAATAGTTTGAAAATGATATAATTTTGAACACTTACAAATTTCTCTGAAACAACTCTGGACACGCTTTGAAGTTCGCTATATATGTTATAATAGATTTAAAATAAGAAAGTAAAAATGAACTATTCAAAAATAGACAAATTGAAAAAGAATTATTTAAAATAATTAAGCCTCGAATCATTAAAATTTCAGAGTGCTGAATGCAATCTTAAAAATTTGCATTGTTTCATTTTTTTTCATTTTTTATTTATAAGTGACATTTTTGAATTTGAATGTTTCAATAACAATGTAAAATCCTTTAATTGTAGTGTTTCAACCTAAAGTTGTTTAAAAATTATATAATTTTGAACATTTTAGAAATTTATTGATTCATTCTTCAAACTATTTTATTTTCTAAAACGCATACTCTCCTTTGCCTGCTTAGTTAAGCTTTGTTTATAAAATACCGATGCGGACCGATATCAGGTCTCTGAAAAAACACATGTGTTTCGCACCTACATTCAGAATTAGGCTAATTATATTTCATGAAGAAGAATATTGAAAATTGAAATTCCATTAGGAAAAATTCATTATTATGACACTTATAATTATTATTACACATCTAAGTACTCAAAAATTATAAGAAAAATATTGGCTTCCGTTTTCGGTACCGATCGTGAGAGAACTCTTTAGTGTCAAGTGTTGCATTTTTTGGCTTTGGTGACGGTAATCAGCGTGTGTGGTGGCAGAAAGGGCAGTGAGTGCGAGGTTCAGGTGTAAAGGAAGAAGGGTGAGTGAAGGCAAGTGTGCAAAGGGTGAAAGTAAGGTGTAAGAAAGGAAAATTAAAGCGTGCACATTTTTTTTTCAGGTTAGGAGTAGAAAAATAGTTGTCTGGCAAGGAGGGGCAAGAGGTAGGCAAGTTAAGAGCGGGAAACGTCGAGGACTACTTGGTAAGGTAGGAATGCCGATCATACGAAGTCCACAAACGGGCAACAGAGGGCAGGGAATGGCTGAAGCAAGGGCTGACGATGTTGGTGGCGCGGGTGGTGGGGAGAAGGAAGAAATTTTCAGTAGCGAGGAGGAGGCGTTCGAGACACCGACCAGGGGCGGATCGACAGAGAGAAGGAGGTCAGGCACGAGCCAGAAACGAGGGAGACCGTCGAATTTACAGCGCCTCAGCAGGCTAGGTAGCGCAGGCTCTAATAGGAGTCTGGACGAATGGCAAAAAAAGGTGAGCGCGACTTGCAGTGAAGGGGAAGATAAGAGAAAAAGAGAGGAAGGGGAAGATGATTCTGAAATGGATAAGGATAACAAAAAAGTTAAGATCAAACGAAAAACACCAGACAGAGAAAGGCGGGATGGGGGGATGTTTGAGAAGCTAGCAGCCCTCATAAAAGGGTTTAGAGAGGAAACAAGGAAGAGTCTGGAAGATATGAATAGGCAGGGGAAGGAAGTTAGGGGGGAAGTGAGAAAAGTAAGAGAAAAGTGGGAAGAGTGGGATAAACTCTGGAAAGAGGAGAAAGACAAGGTATGGGGTAAACTAGAGGCCATAGAGAATAGACAGAGAGAGATTGACGAACAGACAAATAGGGAGATAAAACAACTGGAAGAACGGGTAAGCAAATTAGAAGTCAGGAATGAGCATATGGGGAAGGAAACAGAGAGTGCGGGAAAAGTAGAAGGGAGTGATAACGTGATAATGAGAATGAAAGATTGAAGAAGAGACTGAGTGAGATTGAAAGAAGGTTGGAAGGGGAAGAAAGAGCGAAGAGGAAAAATAACATAGTAGTCAAAGAGTGAAAATAGAGAGTGAAGCAGGGGAAATTGAAATCAAAAATCTGCTGAGAGATATTGGAGTTCAGGTAAGCGTAGAAGGAGTTAATAGAATAGGAGGGACAAAGGAAGAAAAAGAAGGAATGTTTATAGTAAAAATAGGGAGTGAGGAGGAGAAAAAGAAAATTATGGAGAACAAAAAATTATTGAAAGGAAGAAGGGAAAGAATTGAAGAGGATCTGACATGGAGGGAGAGGAAAAGGAGATGGAAAATAGACCAGAGGGCATGGACAGAGAGAAAAAAGGGGCATATGGTATGGATAGGGAGAGACAGATTATGAATAAATGGGGAGGAATGGTTCTGGGACGAGGAATCAGAAGAAATAAGGAAGAAGGGAAAAAGAGTTGAGAAAGGTAGAAAAAAGGAAGATACAAAAGAGGTTAGCGATCAAACAGAGGGGTTTCCAAAAAGCAAGGCGGAAGAAAAGTAAGGAAGATAGAAGAGAAAAGGGATGGGAAAAACGTAAAAATAGCTTTCTGGAATGTGTCTGGCTTGAAGAACAAGAATGAAGGTTTTTGGCGGGAGTTAGAAAAATGGGATGTGATTATGATGAGTGTAAACTGGGCAGATGAGAAGGATTGGAAGGGGATGAAAAGGATGCTACCTAAAGAGTATGTGTGGCCAATGCAAGAAGCAAGAAAGGAACACGTTAAAGGTAGAGGGATGGGAGGCATGGTCTCAGGGGTGAGAAAAGAACTGGCAGCAAAAGGGAGAAAAGAGGAGGATAGGGAGGAAAAGGATGGAACAATGGTAAGAAGGATTATAATTGGAAAAGTCAAAATAGAGGTGGTTTGTGTATATAGAAGAAGAGGGGAAGAGGAAGGTTGGAGAGTAATAAGGAGGTGGATGGAGGAAAAGAAGGAAGAGTTGGTTTTGATAGGAGGTGACTTGAATGCTTGGACTGGCGAGCAAGGGGGAGGGACTTGGGATGAAAAAGAGGAGGCCTATATAAGGAGCTCCAAACATAGGGAGATAGACAGGGAGGGGAGGAGGTTACTAGAAGTAATAGGAGAAACAGGATGGTTCATATGTAATGGCAATATGAAAGGAGATAAGAAGGGAGAGATCACATTTATAGGTAAGGGAGAAAAAGTAATAGACTACATCTTGGCGGAAGAAAGAATAAGGAATATGATATGCAGTATGAAGGTGGGGAATGAGATAGGGTCCTAGCACTTCCCAGTAATAGCTACACTGAAAGTTGGCGTCCATAAGCGTGGCAGAGGGAGAAAGGAAAGAGGGGGAAAGGAACACGAAAATGGGAGTCTGGGGGGTGGATAAATTGAAAGTGTTTGAACAGAAGATGGAAAAGTAGAATGTTATATATGAAAAGGAGGAGGGAGTAGACTCGTTAATTGAAAGGTTGAAAGGGTCGATTGCGAAGGTGAGGGATGAGATAGGTAGAAAAGAAGGAAGAGAAGACGGAAAGAGAGGCTGGTGAGATAAGGAATGTAGGGAGAGTAAGGAGAGAATGAAAGAGTCTGTAAGAAAATGGAGGAAAGGAGAAATAGAGAAGCCGGAATACAACAGGAGAAAAAGAGAACATGAGAAGATGCTGGAAGGGAAAAAGCAAAGGGGAAAGGAGAAATACAAGGAAGAAGTAGAAAAAGCAATAAAAAAAGGTAGGGTCTGGGATGTGGTAAACAGGGAAAGAGGAGGAAGGAAGGGCGTGAATGAAGAAATAGAAATGGATGAATGGACGGATTATTTCAAGGGTCTGCTAGGGGGAGAACAAAATAGAATCAAAGGGGAAAATAGAAAGACAGTCCAGGGATAAATGGAGGAAGCGAACGAAATAACAAGAGAAGAAGTGAATGAGGCGATAGATAGACTGAAAAGAAACAAGGCCACCGGAGAGGATGGTATGGAGAACGAAGCGTTAAAGTATGGAGGAGAAGGGATTAGGGAAGTCACGTGGAGGATATGCAACAAGGTCTGGAAAGGAGAAGGGTGGCCGGAGGAGTGGATGACAGGGCTGGTAGTACCGCTTGTTAAGAAAGGGGAGGGTAAGAAGGTAGAAGAGTACAGAGGGATCACTCTCATGCAAGTGGGCTATAAAACATACACAGAAATTCTAAGAAAAAGGTTAGAGAATCAGATAGAAGAGAAGCAAAGTATCCCACACAACCAGACGGGATTTAGAAAAGGGATGGGGACAATAGACAACATTTACGTACTCAACTACTTGGTTAAGAGAAACCTAGGGAGAAAAAGAGGGAAATTAGTCGCTTTGTTTGTAGATTTCAAAGCAGCTTTCGACTCAGTGAATAGAAAAGTGCTATGGCAGGCAATGAAAGAGAGGGGAATAGAAGAAGGGCTGGTGGAGAGGATAAAGGAAATTTTTACTGAAACCAGGATTAGGGTGAAGATACGCGGGGAAAAAGGGGAGGTGTTCTGGACAGGTAGAGGTCTAAGGCAAGGGTGCCCGTTGAGTCCACTACTTTTTAAGTTGTTGCTGGCAGACCTAGAGGAGAAGCTAAAGGAGAAAGGGAAAGGGGGGACGATCCTGGGTAATAGCAAACTATACTCCCTAGCATACGCGGACGACGTAGTTCTATTAGCAGACGATGAGAAGGGGATGAACCTAATGATAAGAATTTTCGAAGAGTATGTGGGAGCAAAAGAACTAACGGTGAACGTAGGGAAGACTAAGGTGATGTGCTTCAGAAATAGAAAGACCAAAATAGGTTACGTTTGGAAGATGAACGGACAAACAGTGGAAAGTGTGGAGGAGTTCTGTTACCTAGGTTTTTGGTTTGAGTCAGGAGGGGGAAACGATTTGCAGGTGAGGAAAAGAATCGAAAGTGCGAGTCAAGTAATGGGCCAAGTATGGGGTATAGGAAAGAGAAGGTTCAAGGACGATTGGAGAATGAGGGTTTGGTAGTTTGATGCGTTGGTTTGGGCGGTGTTGTGTTATGGAGTGGAGGTCTGGGGATGGAAGGAACATAGGAAAGTGGAAAGCATGCATGAAAGATTTCTGAGATGGGTAATGGGGGTTAGTTGGAGTTATCCAGGATTCATGATAAGGGAAAAACTAGGAAGGGAAAAAATGGTAACTAGACAAATTAAGAGAGCCTGGAGGTTTGAAGAGAAGCTGAAAAGAGGAGAGGGGAGCAGAATAGCACAAGTATGCTTAGACGAAGTTCGGAACTAGGAGACGAGAGGCAATTTGGGAAATTCAAAATGGGAGGAAGATAAGAAAAAAATGAGGAGTGTTTGTGATATACAGGAAGAGGTTCTGGATTGGCAGAACATTGAATTAGAGCTATTAGTAAGACAAGGAGAGGAGAGATGGACAAAGATTATGGATTCGAAGTACAATAGATGGTATATGATGGTCAAAGGAGTGACGGAACCAGAATATTTGCAAAAGATGAAAAAGGAAGACAAATGGAATAAGGTGATACGGTTTAGAATGGGGGTGAAGTCATGGGCACATGTGTTAGAGAGGTGTACAGGAGAGGAAGATGGACAGTTGAGTGTGGATGAATGTGTAAGATGGATTTTGGATGGTAATGGACAGGGAGAGATGTGGATGAGAAAACTGGAAGAAATAAGAGAATGAAAGAGATCAGGGCAGAGCCAAACGGGTAATCCTGTGTAAAGGAAAGTAACTTGTAAAAATGTAAAATTTTTAAATCGGTGAAAATGCATTTGATGGTAAGAGAACACGGAAGCCCGGGAAGATCGCTCATTGTCTGTAGATTAAGAAGAATAGTGCTAAGATTATTGTTATGATGTAAGGCGATGCATTAGAAAATAAGTAGCGGTTAAGGTAGACTAAGGATGGAATGTAAACACATGTACAAGGAGCGGAGGCCCTCAAACCCGTAAAAGGGAGAGTTCAAATATACAATACAATACAATACAAGAAAAATATTGAAAATTGTTTCTTTTTTGCAAATTAGACAACAGCATATTTTCCTCCTGTTTGTAAATAATTTACAATTGTTTAAACAATTATTATTCGTTTGAGAGAGAGAGAAAGAGAGTAAAGTGGAGTAGGGGGGGGAGGGGGGAGGAAGAGAAGCAAGCATCCGTTCTGTGACATGAGACAAAGCGCGTGTGTCAGAGGCCTGCACTTTCTAGTCGTGGTTTCATTTGACTCAGGCGCTTGCATAGCACGAATCCAAAGCACCTAATTAGCACTAAATGCCTGCGCAAAAGTGAATTTGATACCACTAATATTTTCCGAGTTTAGCATACCGGAGTTGTGGCTTCAGCTAAAGTTAGCATTACTACATGTTTTCGACCAAAATTACCGGGCACAACATTTTTTTTCCGCAGCATAAATTAGCGCAAAATAAGCACTTAATTATAACATAGCGCCCATATCGATATGACAACGTTGTAATTTCAGCTTCCGGGACCTGAAATGTTGGTATTTTTTAGCTAGTTTAACAAAGTACCTAATTTGTTTAATTGCAATTTCAATATTGTTGTCGGTCGTGCAACGTTTTGCAAATTTAATATTTCTTAGATTTTGACATTTCCAACATTTGCTACCCAAAAACGCAACATTTGCTTTTCTTGCAGAAATTTTATGAGTCGAAATGCAAAAAATTCAACATCAACTTAAAAAACGATGATTTGAGTTATGCATACAGTTTTGCTAGTCATATAATAGTCTCTTCTCAATAGAAAGAAGCAGAAACAACATTTTGCAAAACCTTCGATATTTTCGCTTGGAAGTGATAAACAAAATAATAATTTGTTTATAATTAGTAATGTTGCCAAGTTGTAAATAGTTTGCAAATATAATATGACGTTGGTAATAAGTTATTTATCACTCAGTGCGATTTGCAAAATGTTTGTAATTTTTCGCTAGTTTACAAAAGTAACTAATTTGTTCAATTGCAATTTTAATATTATTGCCGGTCAAACAACGTTTTTTAATTTTGATAATTTTCAGATCCCGACATTTCTAACATTTGCTACCCAAAAATGCAATCTTCGCAAGTTTCGCTTATTAAAAAAACGATAATTTGCGTTATGTAATTAGTTTTGCAAATCATACAATAGTTTATTTTCAATGGAAAAAAGAAGAAACAACATTGTGCAAAACCTTCGGTATTTTCGCTCAGGAGTGATTAACAAAATGTCAATTTGTTTATAATCAATAATATTGCCGCATCAATAACATTTTGCATATTTAATACAGGATAGAGACTGAGCTTATAGTTATTCAAGTTTGCAAAATATTTTGAATTTTCGTGGAGCAATGGGGGGGGAGAATTTTGCAAATTAATTTCTTGAAACAAATTGCCGACCCGATTACGTTCAACATTTGAAAACACAACTGTACTAATTCTAATTCCACTGGCCTGAAGGCTCAGGAGTCAAAATTGGTAATACAGCCAATGTTTGAAATTTTGTGTTTGGTATTTAGTGAAATTATCTTTATAACTTGTGTTTAAAGATTTTTTCGAGCATGTGTGGACTTTTTAAATATAGGAATGCACTAGAAAAAATCAGTCAGCAATTTGTAAGCATAGAAATACTCCAGAAAAAAATCGAGGAGGCCCAGGAATAAAAAAAAAATCACTGTGATTCTAATTTCGACTAGTGGGTATTGTGAATTTACATTTAAAAAGCTCACATGTGGTCAGAAAAAGGTTTAATCCACAAGTTATCAAGATTATTTCATTAAATACCGAAATCCACATTTTAAAAAGTAAATGGGAATTATTTTTCAGAAAAATGATTGATTTGAATCTCCAAAAAATGGAGAAGATTTTTCTGAAATGCAGGTATGTAAAGAAAGTTAAACCTCAAGAACAGTTCAAAACTCTGCGAACAAGAAAATTTTTCAACCTTTTTTTCGAGCTCGGGTAACCAAGTTGCAAGTGGATCGATTACAAATTAATTATACTTTTTTAGAACCACAATACGCTACTTTTACGCATTGTAGCGATATCAAATACCAAAAGTATTTATTTTTGACCCACCGTACTGGGGAAATTGGAGAAGAATTTTATTATTTACCGAGCTTCCCGTAAAAAGTAATACATAGAAATGAATAGGTTCGTATTTATGACGATTCTCACAAATTCCAGTAAGATTGAAGATGATTTGAAAAGGTAGGTATCATGTGGTCGCCATCGTGTCCCAGAAATTTAGACACTTTTGAAAATATAGGGGCACTACCTGAGGTAGGAATGTCGCCTTCATGCCGAAACCCTTCCCCCTCGCCATAAAGTGCAACTGAAATATTGCGCGTTCCAAAAGAAAAAACAACAGCCATTTTGGGTACCTATTTTTTTGTTCGAATCGAGTTACAACAGTATAATCTATTTCAAACTTTGAATTTAAAATTTTTTTAAAGGGCCTAGCCCGTTAAGCAAGTAAAAAATGCCCTTGGCTGGAATCAGATTTTCAATGAGCCCTTTTCTGAGACTTGGAATCATAACTTTCTTCCCACATTTTTGAACCCCCATCACCACCCCCATAGTCATGGTGGCTAAAAATGTGTTTTATGGTTTTTATTCTTTTGTGACACATCTGTGTAATAGAAAAATCTGAGAAAAATTAGTAAAAAACAAGTGATTAGAATACAACTAAAAAAAATTTTTCCAGTGTTTTGGCGCAAAATTCAAATTTTTGAGAAGAATTCAAATTTTCAAAAAAATTTTTTGGTCAAAAATTTTCTGAGTACTGTTTCAAATTTTTCATACATGAAAGGTCATCCCATGTGCTAACTTTCAGAGTTTTTTCAGATTTTTAATCAATGTGGAAGGTAGTTTTTTTAAATAAAAACTTTTCCAGATGGCAGATACCGTTATTAAGAAGAAGTATTGGTAAGTATTGGATCCGGTACTTTTTCCCCGAAAAAGTATTGCCTTTCCAATACTTATTCACAAAAAAAGTCCTAGGTCTGATACTTATCAATACTTCCTTTTCATAAGGGTATCATGGATTAATAATGAAATGCTGAACATTACTTATGATCAAATGCTGTGTTTTCAATGTTTCTGAATGTTTTAATTAGTGTGGGAAATGGAAATCCTTCATAAAAGTTTTGGAATAATCATCGTCGCTATGCGCATTAATTGCAGACATCATTTTTCGTCGTACGAACAGTTTGCTCAATATTTCTGCTGGTCGAACGATTTTCGAAAAGTATCGAGCATGGGATAGATAGTAAATCACAGCAGCAGCATGTGAACAGCAACCGATCGTTCGATTATTACTTTCGGACTCACGACAATATCGTTCAATTCCTTCGAAACCAATGGAATCAGGCGTGTATTCAACAAAACACTTAGAACGCCGATGATTAATATGGCGTGACTGAAATTCTACTTACAAAATGTAAGCGGTTTCTTTAGCGCAGCAAATGTTAATTTTGTTGTCATTGTCCATCAATTCAGCTAAACACGATACAGCTTGACTGAGTTGATACGAACCCGTGAACAATATTTCGAGATCGTTGACGGTGATTTCCGAAAAATCTCCTACATCCGATGAACATAGAAAGAAATCTTTCGCCTACTCCATCGTTTTTCTTGAACTTCTTGAGTTAAAATATTTTTGGAATCATTAGTTGATTTCGAATGCGAAACAATGGACATGCAATTTCGCATATAGGAATTGAGATGTTTTCAGAATTTTTTATTTGAAAAACATGCAATTTCACTATAATAGCCGATTTTCCTGAGAGAACCCAGTCATCCATTTTTTGTAGCAGATAGATTAAAACCTGCTTCATTAACTGTTTTCTGTATTATATTTAATATTGGGTGTTAACAATATGTGTGATTGAAAATTTTTCTCGATATGTTTTTGCGTTAAGTGGAAATGGTTCTTGGCAGGGTATAAAGTTCTCATGCCAGCACTTGAAGGATAACGTAACCAGCTAAATACAGCTGAATCTAATGACTCTCTCCAAGTGACGAAAATTCGTTGCGTTGTTGAAGAAATACATGACATCATTGAAAGGAAATATCGACTTCTCCGTCATCAAATGGATAATAAGTTACTTCCGTAAATCGGCTATTATAGTAAAATTGCATGTTTTTCAAATCAAAAATTCGGAGAACGTCTTAATTCCGATATGAGAAATTTCGTGTCAATTGTATCGCGCTTCAAAATAACTAATGATTCCGAGAATATTTTGACTCCAGAGAATCAAGAAAACCGATGGAGTAGGCGAAAGATTTCTTTCAAACATATACAGTCAAACCTGGATTTAGCGAACTTTGATTCAGCGTTTCCGGCAATTGTCGCTGCGCAGCGGGGATGCGTGAGAGGATCTGCGGGGAGGTGGTGGTGTTCAGTCAGGCATGACAAAACAGAGAGGAAAACAGGAGAGAGACAAAACAAGAGAGAGACAAAATAGTCCGGAGTCCCTTGATTTACGCCGACTGTCAGTCCCAAAATCGACGCTAAATCCAGGTTTGACTGTATGTTCTTCGGATGTAGGAGATTTTTCGGAAATCACGGTCAACGATCTCGAAATATTGTTCATGAGTTCGTATCAACTCAGTCAAGCTGTACCATATTTAGCTGAATTGATTAACAATGACAACAAAATTAATATTTGCTGCGCTAAAGAAACCGCTTACATTTTGTAAGTAGAATTTCAGTCACGCCATATGAATCATCGGCGTTCTAAGTATTTTGTTGAATACACGCCTGATTCCATTGGTTTCGAAGGAATTTAACGATATTGTTGTGAGTGCGAAAATACTAATCGAACGATCGGTTCCTGCTCACATGCTGCTGCTGTGATTTACTATGTATCCCATGCTCGATGAAAATCGTTCGACCAGCAGAAATATTGAGCAAACTGTTCGTACGACGAAAAATGGTGCCTGTAATTAATGAGGATAGCGACGTTGATTAATCCAAAACATTTATGAAGGATTTCCATTTCACACACTAATTAAAACATTCAGAAACATTAAAAACACAGCATTTGATCATAAGTAATGTTCAGCATTTCATTATTAATCCATGATACCCTTATGAAAAAGAAGTATTGGTAAGTATCAGACCTAGGACTTTTCTTGCGAATAAGTATTGGAAAGCCAATACTTTTTCGGGGAAAAAGTACTGGAACCAATACTTACCAATACTTCTTCTTAATAACGGTATCTGCCATCTGGGAAAGTTTTTATTTTAAAAAAATACCTTCCACATTGATTAAAAATCTGAAAAAATTCTGAAAGTTAGCACATGGGATGACCTTTCATGTATGAAAAATTTGGAACAGTACTCAAAAAATTTTTGACCAAAAAAATTTTTTGAAAATTTGAATTTCTCTAAAAAATTTGAATTTTGCGCCAAAACACTGGAAAAAATTTTTTTAGGTGTATTCTAATCACTTGTTTTTTAATAATTTTTCTCAGGTTTTTCTATTACACAGATGTGTCACAAATAAATAAAAACCATAAAACACATTTTTAGCCAACATGACTATGGGGGTGGTGATGGGGGTTCAAAAATGTGGGAAAAAAGTTATGATTCCAAGTCCCAGAAAAGGGCTCATTGAAAATCTGATTCCAGCCAAGGGCATTTTTGACCCGCTTAACGGGCTAGGCCCTTTATTTAATTTAATTTAAATTTAATTTATTTAGCCAAATTTAAAAATGTTACAGTTAAATATCAAGATATCAATTCCTAATTTCTATTTATTTGACTGTATACTATAAAACTGAATAATGGATTATATATATTTAGTAATGAAGAAAATTACATTTTCATCAAATTGCTGATTTTAACACTCTTTCATTATGATATAATTCATTTTTAAACGATATTCAAGTTGAAATATATCGAGAATTATTAAGGCTTCTATTTGGAAATTATAAAAATTTTAAAAAGTACGATTGAAATGTACATTCGTCCGTTTTTTAATATTCGAATTTGAAATTATTTCATTTTGAACGTTTTTAACTTCAAAATGTTCAGCCAATATGTGTAGCAAATTGAAATAGTGCAATTTTGAACAATCTGTTGTCGAAAACACGATTTAAGGCTTTTAATTTTGAAATTGTGTTTTTTCCAAGTTGAATTCTAAGTGTTCAATATTCAATTTTAAGTTATTTTATTACGATTCTACGAGTTCAAACATTAAAAAAAAAACATAAAATTTTTGTATTTAACATTGAAACCAAACAACTCAGCATATTCAAATCTAAAATTATTACACTTAAAAATGACTATTACGGCTTATAATATAAAATTTTGCAATTTAAAAAGATTTGATAGTGAAACTGAATTAACTTTTTTAATATTCATGTAATATTGTATTATTATTATTTTAATTGGCTGAATTCGTTTCCAGTCGTGCAGGCTGTGCATGCTCAAGTCACAGAATCATTTTCACAAGAAATATGTTGTTTTATTTCAAAGCATTTTAAACGACACGTATTTTGCCAATTCAACGAAAATTTTGATTTAACTTAACTGTAATTGAAAATTGAACAAAAAATGAAAAATTAAATACAAACTGAAATTTTCTTGCATTGCTCTAAAAGAATATTATTAACAATAATAATAAATTGATTGAACAGTTATGTTCGTTATTCATTACAGTTACAGCTACTGTTACGTATTAGATATAATTTACATTTTTTAAAAACCCAAAAAATCATAATTAGCGCTAAAAACTCGGAAAACCTATTTTTTCACTCATGGGAGTTTTTTTAACCCTATAAAACAGGCGTGGTATATGAAAATTCAAGAAATAAAAAAATTTTGACCACCCTAATTTGTGTATTGTCACCGACGAGACGTGTTTTCTCCAAGGGACTGATATTACAATATTTGAAATTCCAAATTTTTCTTTTACGTTTTGCAATAAACTTCTTGTTGTAATGCAAAACAAAAGTTTTACAAGTCATTTGAAGACCTAGTCCTCCCACCTACTCCTAATCGTTCCAATCTTTGTTTTTTGTCTCTTCTGTAAGATAGCTTTCTTGTTTGAATGAATTCTTCTTAACATTGGGAAAATAGCGAAAATAAATTACTTAAAACAACATAATACTATTTAAACAATGATTCTTATTGAGGTTCACTTATTGTTTGTTCACAATTAATAAGTTAAAGCAAAAGTGAAGATTTAAGAGAAACGCAAATTTCTAGCATAATAAAGTCTTGTTTATTAGGAGTATGTTTGTTAACTTGCATCAGCTATTACCTCTCTAAGTGTAAAGTGGACAGAAAGTTACAAATTTCAGAAGAAAACCGCAACTATCTGGCATTAACATAGATGAAGATAGTTTATAAACAACAATAATTTGTTTGAACAATTATTTTTGCTCAACTCACATAATTATTAGGTCACTCCAGGTAATAAATAGACAAAAAGTCAAAAATTTCAGAAAAAACCGCAACTTTAAAGCACTCATATGTGAGAAGGAAGCTAATAACAATAATAATTTGTTTGAACAATTATTTTTGTTAAATTGAAATAAATATTAACTCACTTCAAGCGAAAAGTGGACAAAAAGTTGCAAATTTCAAAATAAACCGCAATTTGTAGCATTATTCGAAGAGAATATTTTTAACAATGACAAAAAATTTAATAAACAATTATTTTTATTAACAATGATTAGGTATTACCTTGCTCTAATTGAAAATTGGACCTAAAGTGCAATTTTTTCGAAAAAAAAACCGCGACTTTCTAATTCTATTCTAAGAAAAAATGGTTAAAAACAATAATAAATTGTTTGAAAAATGTATTTAAACATCTGATTGTCAGTGTGAAGTAGTATTCTCTGTATGAGAAGCAATTTGTAATTTATAAACCGCAAAAAAATCATACATAGCGCCAAAAACGGATTTACGAATTTACGAAGATATCTCTGAAGTGATATATTATCGTACTATAATAAACTATATGCAATATTAAATCATGGTGATTATATCTTAGTCCCCCCTAAACTTAAGTCCGGGATGCGCAGTAGTGATATTTCAAATTAGCTGAATTCTCTCATTATGTCTTGATTGTCAGATCACATAGATACCTGGGAGACATGGATGCCAGGTAAGAATCCTAGCTCCCAGACATGGCAACACAGCTTGAGGTGGGTACGTATTCGTACATCCAGTATCACAAATATATATAAATTTCAAAATGAAAA
>CAKNXH010060608.1:36724-54397 GCA_932178445.1 Andricus quercusramuli | reverse complement strand
TTTCCACCAAAAAATGCAATTTTTTAACAAAATACATGAATTTTGAATGAAATAATTGACTTTTTAATTAAAGAAGACAAAGAAACGAAAAACTTCCAAAGTTTTCAATCAAACAGCTCATTTTTCAATCAAAGAAATGAATTTGCAATTAAAACGATGAATCTTCAAAAAAAAAAAGAAAATTTTAACAAAAGAGCTTAACTTTCAGTCAAATAATTTTATTCCCATCCTAAAAGATGAATATTTAATAGAAATGATAAATATTTAACTGGAATACTTGAATTGTTAACCGAATAGAAGAATTTTTAAACAAGATGATTAGCTTTCAAATAAAATGATAAGTTTTTACAAAAAATATAAATTTTTTAACAAAATACATGAATTTTGAACGAAATAGTTGAATTTTATGCCAAAAAGATTAATTTTCTACCAAAAAATACCATTTTTCAACAAAATACATGAATTTGTAACCAAATAGTTGAATTTTAAACTAAAAAAATAATATTTTGCAACCGAAAATGGAATAGTAACATTTTTAGTTAAAAAAATTATTTTTAAGCCAAACATAAGAGTTTTCAACTAAAACAATGAATCTTCATCTAAAATAGTTGATTTTTAAACCAGAAAGATGAATTTTCAACTAAAAAATGGTAAATTTTTAAACGAGAAGATTAATTTTCAAATAAAAAGATTAAGTTTCCACAATAAAATGCAATTTTTTAACAAAATCAATGTATTTTTAACGAAATAAATTACTTTTTAATTAAAGAAGACAAAGAAACGAAAAACATCCAGAGAAAAAAAAAAGTTTTCAATCAAAAAGCACATTTTTCAATAAAAGAAATGAATTTTTAATTAATACGATGAATCTTCAAAAAAAAAAGTTTAACAAGAGAGTTTAACTTTCAGCCAAATAATTTTATTTCCATCCTAAAAGATGAATATTTAATAGAAATGATGAATATTTAACTGGAATTTTTGAATTGTTAACCGAATAGAAGAATTTTTAAACAAGGAGATTAGCTTTCAAATAAAAAGATAATTTTATACAAAAAATATAAATTTTGTAACAAAATACATGACTTTTGAACTAAATAGTTAAATTTTCAACTGGAATAGTTGAATTTTATGCCAAAAAGATTAATTTTTAACCATAAAGATAAACTTTCTATAAAAATGACGAATTTTCCACAAAGTACATACATTTTCAAACAAATAGTTTAATTTTTAAATGCAAAATATCAATTTTCAACCAAATAGTTGAATTTTCACCAAAATTATTAAAATAATGAAAATATGAATTTTGCTACAATCAGAAGTAAATTCCCGGGTTTTTAAATTAAATTCTCAGTCATTTCCTGGTCTTTTTCGGTCAAGTCGCCACCATAAATATTAAAGTCTGTTCATTGCAATCTATAAAATAATTGGTAAAGTCTATAAAAAATGCCTAAAAATCTATTTATTTATTGCGTAATAAAAAAATGTAAATAAAAAAACTTTTCAGTAGCAAGGTTTCTACTGAACGAGATGTTTCTTTTATAATAGACTAAAAGATTTAAATTACTTTTGGCATTTTAATAAAAAAATCTATTTAAAAAAAAATTAATTCAAGGTTCTCGTGAAAAATTCAAGGAGATTTCCTGGTTTTCAAGGTATAACAAAAATTTCAAGGAGAATTCCAGGTTTCCAAGGTCGCTAGACACCCTGAATATCCTTCTCTTTTTTAAATTTGAGCATATTTTCAAATTAAAGTTCATTTTTTTTCTTACCAACAGTGGGCGCGAGTTGATAAGCACATCTTCTGAGCATCGGCGAAACTTCACCAGGACTTCTTGTTGCAGGATGAGACCAAAAAGAACTCAAAAGATTCGAAGGTTGATCCATATTGGTGGAATGAGTGGCTTTCCTCTCTTTGTTTGAAACTTCCTTCAAATAATTTTGTAATTCTGACTCGTCCTGAATGAGATCTTCACCAGCAAAACTCGAATTCATTGACGTATTCATAGATTTGCTGAGAGAACTATTATTCGCACTCATTAACTTCCTCGGCGAAGGTGAAGCTCCGTATTTACAAAAGGGACTCGACGACGAGTAATCCTCTAAAAAAGAAAACAAAAAATCATTGAAGAAACTTGACTTTATTTTTTGTTGCTTCTCTAAATAAATAAAATCTTACTGCTTTCGTTGATAACAGGAGATCCTAAAGTGCTAGAGTGTCTGCTCAAATTCATACAAGTTAAATTGAGCGGAGAGCTTGGTTCCAACGATTTTGGCGCCGCTGGTTTTTCGGTTTTGAAAAATGGATCATCTTCTGGAACGCCCAATAATTTTCTCTGTCTAGGACTGAGTACTACTGGCTGAATGCTCAAAGTTGCAATCGAGTATGAAAATATGTGGTAGAGAGAATTTAAGGCGAAGATCGATGCCAGGCACCATTCTATCCAGCAAAATGGTTTGTAGGCCACACCACCGTAACATCTGGAAAATTTTGAGTTTGTTTTTTTCAAATTCTAGGATTTCTTCTGATTTTTGAAAGTAATGAAGAAAGTTGAAGAAAACTCAGAGTAACTATGACATAGCGTTTCACAAATCAACTTGAGTTTCGATCAGAACGATCTAGACTCGAAATTGCTGATCTCCGCTTTAGTTTATCATCATGGTTGGTAATTAATGACAATTTCAAGTTGTAAAATCGAGTTGAAGATGGCTAATAATTTTAACATCGGGTAAAAATTTGAGTTACTATTTGTTTTTCTGCTAATTGGGAAATATTGAATTCAAGATATTATGATTTTTAAATTACAATTATAATTTTCCGGGTTGCAAACATTTTTCAGTGTCAATGAAATTAAAAAATTCAAACTTTTGGAACTGAAATTTTTTTAAATTTGTAGCAATCAAAGCTGAACTGCAAATTAAACGACTCAAAGTGGAACTTTTTAAGCTTCAAAACTTTTTGAATTGAAGCTTAGCCAATTTTTAATTTAAACATTTTTAAATCAATAGCTCAATATTTTACATATATAAAATGGAAGCTTTTAAACACTTTTCAACTGAACAATTTTAAATTAAATGACATTAAACTCCATGATTTTTGGTTAAAAATATAAATCCACGTGATCAGTTTCAATACTCTACATTAAAACTAATTTAGGTAGAAAATGTAACTATTTATTATTTATTATATTATTATTATTATTATTTTAAATTAAAATATTTTTGTTCAAATATCAACTAAAATATTTGTTGTTAAAAATTCAAATTTTTGGATTGAAAATTCAACTCCTTGGTTGAAAGTTGAACTTCTTAAAAGTTCATTTTCTCGGTTGAAGATTCATAATTTTAATTAAAAAAAAGTTTATTTTTTTGGTTAAAAATTATTTGTTTAAGCTGAAAAAATATGTATTTTTTTTTTTGAAAATTCAACTGATTGGTTGTAAATTACCTTTTTTGTTGAAAATTCAAATGTTTTATAAAAAATTCGCCTTTTTGGCTTGAAAATTCCATAATTTGGTCTACAATTCAACTATATGGTGCACAATTTAATTCTTTGGTACAAAATTAAAAGGCTTTTGTAGAAAATTCGTTTTTATTATCGAAAATTATTTCTACTCAATAAGATTTCAACTACACCATTTTTGGTTGAAAATTGATCTTTTTTAGTTTACAAATTCAACTGTTTATTAGAAAATTTAAAAAACGAAAGACATATAAATTAAAAATTGATCAAATAATATTTGAATTGAATTATCTGGCTGAAAATTAATCTCTTTTAGTTGAGGGTACAAGTATTTTCATGGAAATTAGTCTCTTTTGGTTACACGCAACTGCTTTTTATTGAAAATTCAACTGTTTTGTAGAGAATTCGCCTATTTGGCTTGAAAATTCAACAATTTTGTAGAAAATTCGTTTTCTATTTATTGGAAATTATTTTTTGTTTATTTTTCTTTTCTAAAATTAATTTTTTTAACTGAAACCTTAGCTCTTCAATTTTTGATTGAAAATTGATCTTTTTTAGTTGAAAATTCAACTATTTGGTTAAAAATTCATATATTTTCTTTAAAAATCGTTTTTTTTTTTTGTAGAAAATTAATCCCTATAGATTAAAATCTATCTATTAGTAGAAAATGTGTGCATTTTGTTAACAACTCGACTTTTTTTTAGTAGAAAATTAGTTTTTTGGTCAAAAATGCAACTACATGGTTTTCTACTGAAAATTATAATCTCTTTTGGTTTGAATATCAACTATTACATTTTTTTGGTGAAAATTAGTATTTTCAGGTTGAATATTCAACTGTTTTGTAGATAATTATTTTTTTTTTTTTGCTTGAAAATTCGAAATTCTTATAAAAAACTAGTCTTTTGACTCAAAATTAATTTTTTTACCTGCAAATTCAACTATTCGATTTTTTGTTGCAAATGCAACTTTTTTAGTTGAAAATTCAACTATTTGGTTGAAAATGCATGTACTTCCTTTAAAAATCGTATTTTTTAAATAAAAAAAATGAATCCCCTTGGTGTAAAATTTAACTACATGATAGAAAATAAACGTTTTCGTCATATTCAACTGTTTTTAACTCAAAATTATAATTTTTTTTTTTTACATATCGAATATTACATTTTTTGGCGAAAATTAGTATTTCCAGGTTGAAATTCTATTTTTGGTTAAAAATTGATGCTTTTTAGTTGAAAATTGAAGTATTTGGTTAAAAATTCATATATTTTCTTCAAAAATTGTCTTTTGTAATAGAAAATCAATCCCCTTGGTTTAAAATTTAAATATTTGGTAGAAAATAAATGTGTTATTTTTACAATTCGTCCTTTTTGGTAGAAAATCAACTTTTTGGTTAAAAATTCAACTGTATGGTAGAAAATTGATCTGTTTTAAATGAGTATTCGAGTATTTTGTTTAATTTTTTTTTTTTAATATATTAAACAGTTTATTTTAAATTAAAATTTTATTTCGTTTAAATATCAAATATTAGATTTTTTGTGTGAAATTGAGTATTATCAGGCTGCAATTTCAACTTTTTTGTACAGAATTCGTCTGTTTGGTTTATCAAATAAACAATTTGGTAGTAAATTGATTTTTTTTTTGTATATAATTGATGCAATTTGTTAATTCATCTTTTTGGTAAAAAATGTAACTAATTGGTTGAAAATTGGGACAATTACGAGAAAACAGTATCTGTGTAATTTTTTTCTCTCGAGATAGTAGGAAAATAGTATCATCGCTCAAAAAATAGTCTAGTGGAAACCCTGAATAACGTACATGTCGAAGAGGATAATTCCTAATAAAGCGGTGTTGATGAAAAACCATGTTATACTGGTTTTGGCCTTGGTTTGAGTTTGTCGAAGATCCAAGGTTTGTTGCACTTGTGGTTTCGGCGTTAAAATCCTGAAAAAGAGATGAATATTTATCAGATTTTATTTTCAAATTTATTAGATTGTTTTTTAAAAAAGATCTGTTGTAAAATAAAAAGTTTCAATCTATTGAAATCACACTCAGAGTAACTATGACATAGCGTTTCATAAATCAGCACAAGTTTCGATCAGAACGATCTAAACTCAAATTTGCTGATCTCGCTGTTAGTTTATCATCACTGTGAATTTCATATATTCTAAAATGTTTGGATGCATATAGAACCAAAATTTATGTTAAATCAAAAACAGATGCGGCGGAGCCCCAGGGGACACTCCCCCCCCCCCCCCACAAATTGGCCGAGGGGGGGCAAAATATTAATTTGTCCCCCTCTGAAATCGAATGATTAAAGTCATCGGATCGTTTGAAATTTTCAAAAAATCTACCAGAAATCTTTGTGAAATAATTGAATTCTTTGTGAAATCTTTTAAATATATCCGAAATCATTGAAATCTTTGAGAAATTATTGAAATCTTTGGAAAATCATTGAAATCTATCTGAAATCTTTGTGAAATCTTGGAAATCTCTGAGAAACCTTTTTGAAATCTTTGCGAAATATTGGAAATATTTTTGCGAAATTTGATAATATTTGTGCAATTATTGATATCTTTCGGAAATCATTGAAGTCTTTGGTCAAATCTTTTAAATTTATCTGGAATCCTTACGAAACCTTTAAAATCTTAGGGAAATAATTGCAAAATATTATAAATACTTTTGCAATATTTGATAATATAATCTTGGAAGTCTTTGGGAAATCATTGAAATCTTTGCAAAATATTACAAATATTTGTGCAATATTTGATAATATTTGTAAAATTATTGAAAAGTTTGGAAAATCATTGAAATCTATCTGAAATATTTGGGAAATCATTGAAATCTATGTGAAACCTTTTTGAAATCTTTGCGAAATATTGGAAATATTTTTGCGAAATTTGATAATATTTGTGCAATTATTGATATCTTTCCGAAATCAAAGAAGTCTTTGGTCAAATCTTTTTAATTTATCCAGAATCCTTACGAAACCTTTACAATTTTGGGAAATAATTGCAAAATATTATAAATACTTTTGCAATATTTGATAATATAATCTTGGAAATCTTTGAGAAATCATTGAAATCTTTGCAAAATATGAGAAATATTTGTGCAATATTTGATAATATTTGTGAATTATTGAAATCTTTGTACAGTCTTTGAAATCTATCTGAAAGAAATCTTTGTGAAATATTTGGTAATATTTCTGAAATTATTGAAATCTTTGTGAAATCATTGAAGTCTTTGTCAAATCTTTGCAAAATCATTTAAATCTTTGTGAAATCTTTGCAAGATACTATAAATATTTTTGCAATATTTGATAATATAATCTTGCAAATCATTGAAATCTTTGGAAATCTTTGCAAAATATGATAAATATTTGATAATATTTGTGAAATTATAGAAATCTTTGTGCAGTCTTTGAAATATTTGTAAAATATTCGAAATATTGGTGAAATTTTTTAGAAATATTTGATCAGATTTGTAAAATTATTGAAATCTTTGTGCATTCTTTGAAATCTACATAAACTATTTGTGAGATAATTGAAATCTTTGTGAAATCTTTGGAAATTTTTGAAATATATTTGAAATATTTGATAACATTTGTTAAGTTATTGAAATCTTTAAGAAATCATTGTGAAATCATTGAAATCTTTCTGAAAGCTTTGGAAATCTTTCTGAAATATTTGCTAACCACTGAAATCTTTGTGAAATCTTTTGGAAATCAATCAAATCTTTGTGCAATATTTGAAATCTAACGGAAATTTTTGTGAATTAATAGCAGTTTTTGTCAAATCTTTGAAATCTATCCAGAATCTTTGTGAAACCTTCAAAATCTTTGGAAAATCATTTAAATCTTGGAAATCATTGAAATCTTTGTGAAATCTTTGCAAAATGTTAAAAACATTTTTGCAATATTTGATAATATAATCATGAAAATCTTTGGAAAACCATTGAGATATGTGTAATCTTTGTAAATCTTTGCAAAATATTCGAAATATTTTTGCAATATTTGATAATATTTGTGAAATCATTGAAATCTATTGGAAATCATTTCAATCTTTGTGAAATATTTCGAAATATTTGATAAAATTTGTAAAATTATTGAAATCTTTGTGCATTCTTTGAATCTATCTGAAATATTTGGAAATTTTTTGCGAAATATTTGATAACATTTGTAAAATTAATGAAATCTTGCAGAAATCATTGAGCTTTTCACGAAATATTTAAAAAAATGGGTAATATTTCTGAATTTATTGAAATATTTATGAAATCTTTGTGAAATCTTTTGGAAATCAACAAAATCTTTGTGCAATATTTGAAATCTAACGGAAATTTTTGTGAATTAATTGCAGTCTTTGTGAAATTTTTTAAACCTTCAGGAAATCACTCAAATCTTTGTAAAATCTTTGCGAAATGTTTGGTAATATTTGTGAAATTGTTGAAATCTTTGTGAAATCTTTGAGAAATCGTTTTGAAATCTTTAGAAATCTTGGCATAATATTTTTAAAAATTTTGAAATATTTGGTAATTTTTGTGAAATTACTGAAATCTTTGTGAAATCTTTGCTAACTCTTTAAAATCTTTGTGAAATAATTGAAATCTTTGTGCATTCTTTGAAATCTATCGGAAATATTTGTGAAATCTTTTAAATCTATCCCAAATCCTTGCCAAATATTTGAAATCTTTGTGAAATCATTTTGAAATCTTTAGAAATCTTGACATAATATTTTTTTTTAATTTTTAAATATTTGGTAATTTTTGTGAAATTACTGAAATCTTTGAGAAAACTTTTGGAAATCATTGAACTTTATGTAACATCTTTCAAATCTATCCGAAATCTTCGTTAAATCTTTGGCAATATGAATTTTATGCCTATATTTATTGTACATCATTTATGTAAAATGTTTACATATATGATTTATTATTTATGGATAATTTTAGATATTATAATATTATTGTATAATGTACAAAGTGTGCCATTCAATATCTTGGAAATCTTTGTGAAGTAATTGAATTCTTTGTGAAACATTTTTAATCTAACCGAAATCTTTGCGAAATATTTGAAATGTTTGAGAAATCATTTAAATATATCTGAAATCTTTGTGAAATAATTGAAATCTTTGTAAACCCTTTCTGAAATCTTTGCAAAACATTAAAAATATTTGTACAATATTTGATCATATTTGTGAAATTATTGGGAAATTATTGAAGTCTTTGTCAAATCTTTTAAATCTATCCAGAATCTTTGGGAAACCTTTAAAAAGTTTGGAAAATCATTGCAAAATATGAGAAATACTTTTGCAATATTTGATAATATAATCTTGGAAATCATTGAAATCTTTGCAAAATATTATAACTATTTTTGCAATATGTATTTGCTAATATTTGTGAAATTATTGAAATATTTGAGAAGTCATTAAAATCTGTGTGCAATCCTTAAAATCTATCTGAAATATTTGTGAAAAATTTGAAACCTTTATGGAATATTTGGAAATTTTTGCGAAATATTTCATAACATTTGTAAAATTATTGAAATCTTTGTGAAATCTTTAAGAAATCATTGAGCTCTGCGCGAAATATAAAAAATATTTGGTAATATTTCTGAAATTATTGAAATCTTTGGAAAATTATTGAAGTCTTGGTTAAATCTTTTAAATCTATCAGGAATCTTTGCGAAACCTTTAAAATATTTGGAAAATCATTGAAATCTTTACAAAATACTATAAATATTTTTGCAATAGTTGATAATTTAATCGTGGAAATCTTTGGTAAATCATTGAAATCTTTGCAGATCTTTGCAAAATATTAGAAATATTTTTGCAATATTTGATAATATTTGTGAAATCATTGAAATCTTTGCGAAATCATTGAAATATTTGTGTAGTCTTTTAAATATATCTGAAATATTTGTGAAGTATCCGAAATCTTTGTGAAATCTTTGGAAATTTTTACGAAATTTTTAATGACATGTGTAAAATTTTTGAAATCTTTGTGAAATCTTTTGGAAATCAATTAAATCTTTGTGCAATATTTGAAATCTAACGACATTTTTTATGAAACAATTGAAGTCTTTGTGAAATTTTTTAAATCTATCCGAAATCTTTAAAACTATTTAAAATCTGTGCTAAATATTTGAAATCTTTGAAATCTACCTGAAATCTTTGCTAAAGCTTCGAAATCGTTGTAAAATCTTTGTGAAATAATTGAAATCTTTGAAATTTATCGGAAATATTTGTGAAATATTTTTAATCTTTTTGAAATATTTCAGAAATCGTTTTGAAATATTTAGAAATCTTGGCGAAATATTTTTAAAATTTTTGAGAAATTACTGAAATCTTTGTGAAAACTTTGGGAAATCATTGAGGGTTTTGTAACATCTTTTAAATCTATCTGAAATCTTTGCGATACCTTTGAAATCTTTGGCAATATGAATTTTATGCCTATATTTATTATACATTATTTATGTAAATTTTTTCAATATATGATTTATTATTTATGGATAATTGTACATATTATAATATTATTGTATTATGTACAAAGTGTGCCATTCAATATCTTGGAAATCTTTGTGAAATAATTGAAATCTTTGTGAAACCTTTCTGAAATCTTGCAAAATATTAAAAATATTTGTGCAATATTTGATGATATTTGTGCAATATTTGATGATATTTGTGAAATTATTGAAGTCTTTGTCAAATCTTTTTAATCTATCCGGAATCTTTGCGAAACCTTTAAAATCTTTGGGGAATCATTGCAAAATATTAGAAATATTTTTGCAATATTTGATAATATTTGTGAAATCATTGAAATCTGTGTGCAATCCTTGAAATCTATCTGAAATATTTGTGAAAAATTCGAAATTTTTGTGAAATATTTGAAATCTTTGTGAAATATTTGATAACATTTGTAAAATTATTGAAATATTTGTGAAATTTGTTAAGAAATAATTGAGCTCTTCGCGAAATATTAAAAATATTTGGTAATATTTCTGAAATTATTGAAATCTTTGGGAAAACATTGAGTTTTTGTCAAATCGTTTAAATCTATCTGGAATCTTTGCGAAATCTTTAAAATCTGGGAAATCATTGAAATTTTTGCAAAATATTAAAAATATTTTTGCAATATTTGATAATATTTGTGAAATCATTGAAATCTTTCGGAAATCATTGTGCAGTTTTTGAAATCTATCTGAAACATTTGTGAAATATTCCAAATCTTTGTGAAATATTTGGAAATTTTTGCAAAATATTCGAAAACATTTGAGAAATCATTGAAATCTTTGGGAAATCATTGAAATCTATCTGAAATCTTTGTGAAACCTTTCCGAAATCTTTGCAAAATATTAAAAATATTTGTGCAATAGTTGATAATATTTGTGAAATTATTGGGAAATTACTGAAGTCTTTGTCAAATCTTTAAATCTTTAGGAAATCATTACAAAATATGAGAAATACTTTTGCAATATTTGATAATATTTGTGAAATTATTGAAATATTTGGGAAATCATTGAAATCTGTGTGCAATCCTTAAAATCTATCTGAAATATCTGTGAAAAATTTGAAACTTTTGTGAAATATTTGGAAATTTTTGAAATATTTGTGAAATATTTGATAACATTTGTAAAATTATTGAAATCTTTGTGAAATATTTAAGAAATCATTGAGCTCTTCGCAAAATATTAAAAATATTTGCTAATATTTCTGAAATTATTGAAATCTTTGGGAAATTATGGAAGGCTTGGTCAAATCTTTTAAATCTATCCGGAATCCTTGCGAAACCTTTAAAATCTTTGGAAAATCATTGAAATCTTGGAAATCATTGAAATCTTTGCAAAATGTTATAAATATTTTTGCAATATTTGATAATTTAATCGTGGAAATCTTTGGTAAATCATTGAAATCTTTGTAAATCTTTGCAAAATATTAGAAATATTTTTGCAATATTTGATAATATTTGTGAAATCATTGAAACCTTTGGAAATTTTTGCGAAATTTTTAATAACATTTGTAAAATTATTGAAATCTTTGTGAAATTTTTTAAGAAATCATTGAGCTCTTCGCGAAATCTTTAAAATATTTGGTAATATATCTGAAATTATTGAAATCTTTGGGAAAACATTGAAGTTTTTGTAAAATCTTTTAAATCTATCCGGAATCTTTGCGAAACCTTTAAAATCTTTGTGCAATCTTTGGCAATATGAATTGTATGCTTATATTTATTATACACTTATTTATGTAAAATTTTTACACATATGATTTATTCTATCTGGATAATTTTATATATTATAATATTATTATATTATGTACAAAGTGTGCCATTCAATATCTTGGAAATCTTTGTAAAATAATTGAATTCTTTGTGAAATATTTGGAAATTTTTAAAATATTCGAAATCTTTGGTAAGTTTTGTTGAAACATTTGAAATATTTGATAACATTTGTTAAATTATTGAAATCTTTGTGAAATTTTTTTAAGAAATCATTGAGCTCTTCGCGAAATATTTAAAATATTTGGTAATATTTCTGAAATTATTTAATTCTTTGGGAAAACATTGAAGTTTTCGTAAAATCTTTTAAATCTATCCAAAATCTTTGTGAAACCTTTAAAATCTTGGAAACCATTGAAATCTTGGAAATCATTGAAATCTTTGCAAAATATTAAAAAAAATTTGGAATATTTGATAATATAATCTTGAAAATCTTCGGGAAACCATTGAGATATGTGTAATCTTTGTAAATCTTTGCAAAATATTAGAAATATTTTTGCAATATTTGATAATATTTGTGAAATCATTGAAACCTTTGGGAAATCATTGAAATATTTGTGCAGTCTTTTAAATATATCTGAAATATTTGTGAAGTATTCGAAATCTTGGTGAAATCTTTGGAAATTTTTGCGAAATTTTTAATAACATTTGTAAAATTATTGAAATCTTTGTGAAATTTTTAAGAAATCATTGAGCTCTTCGCGAAATATTTAAAATATTTGGTGATATTTCTGAAATTATTGAAATCTTTGGGAAAACATTGAAGTTTTTGTCAAATCTTTTAAATCTATCCGGAATCTTTGCGAAATCTTTAAAATCTTTGGAAAATCATTGAAATCTGGGAAATCATTGAAATCTTTGCAAAATATTAAAAATATTTTTGCAATATTTGATAATATAATCTTGAAAATCTTTGGGAAACCATTGAGATATGTGTAATCTTTGTAAATATTTGCAAAATATTAGAAATATTTTTGCAATATTTGATAATATTTGTGAAATCATTGAAATATTTTGGAAATCATTAAAATCTTTGTGCAATTTTTGAAATCTATCTGAAATATTTGTGAAATATTCGAAATCTTTAGAAACTTTTGGGAAATATTTTATAACATTAGTAAAATTATTGAAATCTTTGTGCATTCTTTGAATCTATCTGAAATTTTTGAAATATTTGATAACATTTATAAAATTATTGCAATCTTTTCGCGAAATATTTAAAATAATAGGTAATATTTCTGAATTTATTGAAATATTTATGAAATCTTCAGGAAATTATTCAAATCTTTGTGAAACCTTTCCGAAATATTTGGTAATATTTCTGAAATTATTGAAATTTTTGGGAAAACATTGAAGTTCTTGTCAAATCTTTTAAATCTATTCGGAATCTTTGTGAAACCTTTAAAATCTTTGGAAAATCATTGAAATCTTGGAAATTATTGAAATCTTTGTGAAACATTAACAATATTTTTGCAATATTTGATAATATAATCTTGGAAATCATTGAGATATGTGTAATCTTTGTAAATCTTTGCAAAATATTAAATTTTTTTTTGCAATATTTGATAATATTTGTGAAATTATTGAAATCTTTGTGCAGTTTTTGAAATCTATCTGAAATATTTGTCAAATATTCGAAATCTTTGTGAAATATTTGATAACATTTGTGAAATTATTGACATCTTTAAGAAATCATGGAGCTCTTCGCGAAATATTTACAATAATTGGTAGTATTTCTGAATTTATTGAAATATTTGTGAAATAATTGAAATCTTTGTGAAATAATTGAAATCTTTTGGAAATCAATAAAATCTTGGTGCAATATTTGAAATCTAACGGAAATTTTTGTTAATTAATTGCAGTCTTTGTGAAATTTTTTCAATCTTCATGAAATCATTCAAATTTTTGTGAAACCTTTGCGAAATATTTGGTAATATTTGTGAAATTGTTGAAATCCTTTAAATCTATCCGAAATCTTTAAATCTATTCAAAATCTTTGTGAAATCTTTGAGAAATCGTTGTAAAATTGTTTCGAAATCTTTAGAAACCTTTGCAATCTTTGGAAAATCACTGAAATCTTTAGCAATATGAATTGTATGCCTGTATTTATTACATATTATTTATTTAAATTTGTTTACATATTATATGATGTATTATTGATGTATAATTTTACATACTATAATATTATTGTATTATGTCCAAAGTGTGCCATTCAATAGAAAAAAAGGCTCCGCCGCTTCTGGTGCAAAATTATACTTTGAAAGTTAGATCACTTTCAAAATTATACGCGGTCAAAGTTCAGAAAAAAATGTATTAAATCGTCAAAAATGAGAGCTTAAATATTTTTTTAGTCCGTATTTTAAACCTAGTTCAATTAATCATTGATCGTGGCTACGTGTACCAAAATTTCGTTACGAATGGCGGGATTTCTTCGGCTTTTTGGTACGAACATGGGGACGGGAATCTGGAAAAGGGACTATTTGTACCGAAATTTCAGTAAACATACCCGCATTTCTTCGGAACACACAGACACTACCTGAATTTCTTTTTAAAAATTATAAAATCCATCTTTTCTTCAAAATAAATTGAATGTTGAAGACACATATTCACATAAATGGACTTACCTTGCGTTAGGAGAAATACATCTCATTGGAGAATGGAAGTCACCCATTTTTAAGAAAACCTTTTCAAATAATAAAGCAACAACTAATTTACAAAAAAGGAACAAAAAGAATTAAAATTTTCCGCGTGTGAGCCGCAATTTTTAGGTTAGGTTTTCCATGCTCGCGTAATTTGCTCATTTTTCTATACAAATATTCACTTTTTAGCGAATTTTTTTCCAGGCGTAGTTGAGAAAAAATTATTGAACTATTTGACAAGCTTTTGTTGCTAAATTTTGGTTAAAAAACACTAAAATTAGACGCGTAAAGTAAAATTACTTCCGCCTCGTGGTGGTCACGGGCATCGTGGATGGGCGTAAATGATCGTGATTGGCCATGTGATTGGCGCTTTGGCGCAGTGTTCCCAATTCGGCTCCCCAACTGTACTGCGCATGCGTCGCATCAAAAGTCTCATTAGCTGTATACGGCGCGCTTTTTTGAAGTTATTAAATGTCTAAATCAATTTTTTATGATGATTCCTCATTGTAGAATCAATTAAATTAATTTTCAGATCAAAAAATCGTCTTCCAGAGTGAAAGGTGAAGTAATGCTTTGATTTTACTCTTTAAAAATGAATGATATAGCAAAAAATTGATTTGTAACATTTAATCATTTCAAATAAGCGTGCGATCTATACCCAATAGGGCTGCTGGTGCGACGCATGCGCAGTGAAGTTGGGGTGTCAAATTGGGATCACTGCTTTGGCGGGGGGAATTACAAAATGGTGGAAAAATTGGAAGGAAGGAAAATCTTTTCTGGATGCGAGCGAAATTGTAAATAATCAATTAAGGACGAAAAAGGTTCAAAGGTCCGAGAAATGATTAATTAAATAAAGTTGTTTATGTAGATTAATATCTGGATTCTCTAACTTGACATTGTTCTATAATATAATTCGGGTCGTTTCTAACCTTAAATATCTGGACCCAAGATTAATTTTCAGTGATTCTTTAGTAAAAAAAAACATTTTTACTACTTGCAGCAGTACTTATAAACTATACCAATAAGGTAAGGTATTTAATTTATAACCATTTTTTATTTCTTTTTTTCGTTTCGAAAAAATGTGTGCTTTTACTTACTCCAAAAAAATATTTTAGACTGAATCTTTATATTTTATTATTATTAGTCTTTATTATTAGTCTTGTCAATATTATAACAATTTTCTGAAATCATTTATATTTTTAATGATCCAAAATTTGTAATAATTTAGAATTCGCGTTATTGATTTTCTTTGCACTTTTTGATAAATGAAAATCATTTCATAATTGAATTTCTAAATTTAAGTGCATGTGTAACTTTGACTTAGATGGCTGTAAGTTTTTAAAAATTAAACAATATTTCAATATGAGCAAGATGTCTACTCTATCTGGAAAACCTGGAATTGTCAGGGAATTTTAATACACCTAGAAAAACGTGGAAATGTCGGGGAATTTTATCCAAAGTCGGAATTCTTTCAAGAGCCTGCTCATTTTTTTTATTTTTTGAAATATAAAACTGAATAACAATGATTCTTAATTTTTAAAACTAGCTTTATGTTAGTATATTTAACTGTTTTCTGAAATTTATTATTTTTTTTTTGTTTCGTTACATTCATTTTTTTAATTGAAAATGTAACTATTCCATTTTTAGTTGAAAATTGATCTTTTTTAGCTCAAAATTCAAGTATTTGGTTGAGAATTTTTGTTTTTTTAGTTGAAAATTCATTTGTTCCAGTTGAATATTTATCATTTCAGTTGAAATTTTATTTTTTTGGTTGAAAATTTGTTTTTATTTTGGTGGAAAATTAATTTTTTAACCGAAATTTTAAATATTCCATTTTTGGTTGAAAATTGATCTTTTTTATTTACAAGTTAAACGCTTTTGTTCAAAATTCATCTTTTTTCTTTGAAATTCATCATTTTGGTAGAAAATTTGTTTTTCTTTTGGTGGAAAATTAATTTTTCATCTAAAAAATTTAACTATTCCATTTTTAATTGATAATTGATCTTTTTCAGTTCAAAATTCAACAATTTTGATGGAAAGTTGTGTTTTTTAGTTGAAAATTAATATACTGCAATAAAATATTTATTTTAGTTGAAAGTTCATTTTTTCGTTGAAAATTTGTTTTTATTTTGGTGGAAAATTAATTTTTTTTAACTGAAAATTTAATTATTCCATTTTTGGTTGAAAATTGATCTTTTTTAGTTCAAAATTCAACAATTAAGATGGAAAATTGTGTTTTTTTAGTTGAAAATTAATATACTGCAATAAAATATTTATTTTAGTTGAAACTTCATTTTTTTGGTTGAAATTTTTCTTTATTTTGGTGGAAAATTAATGTTTTAACCGAAATTTTAAATATTCCATTTTTGGTTGAAAATTGATTTTTTTTTAGTTTCAAATTCAACTGTTTTTTTAGAAAATTGTCTATTTTTTCAGTTAAAAATTCATGTATTCCAGTTAAATATTCATCATTTTAGTTGAAAATTGATACTTTTGGTTGAAAATAAGACTGTTTGGTTGAAAGTTAAACTCTTTTTTTTTAAATTTATCTTTTTGCTTCGAAATTCATCATTTTGGTAGAAAATTTTTTTTTCTTCTGGTGGAAAATTGATTTTTCATCTAAAAAATTTAACTATTCCATTTTTAGTTGATAATTGATCTTATCAGTACAAAATTCAACAATTTGTTCAAAAAATTTGTGTGTTTTCAGTTGAAAATTCATGTATTCCAGTGAAATATTCATCATTTTAGATGAAAATTCATTATTCTGGTTGAAAATTTGTTTTTCTTTTGATGGAAAATTCATTTTTTAACTGAAAATTTAACTATTCCATTTTTGGTTGAAAATTGATCTTTTTTAGTTCAAAATTCAACAATTTGGATGGAAAGTTGTGTTTTTTAGTTGAAAATTAATATATTGCAATAAAATATTTATTTTAGTTAAAAATTCAAATTTTTTTGTTGAAAAATGGTTATTATTTTGATGGAAAATTATTTTTTTAACCAAAATTTTAAATATTCTATTTTTGGTAGAAAATTGATCTTTTTTAGTTTCAAATTCAACTGGTTTTTAGAAAATTGTCTGTTTTTTCAGTTAAAAATTCATGTATTCTCAAATATTCAAAATTTTAGTTGAAAATTTATATTTTTGGTTGGAAATAAGACTACTTGGTTGAAAGTTAAACTCTTTTGTCTAATATTGATCTTTCTTCTCTAATATTCATCATTTTGGTATAAAATTTGTTTTTCTTTTTGTGGAAAATTAATTTTTCATCTAAAAAATTTAACTATTCCATTTTTAGTTGATAATTG
>CAKNXH010060608.1:11091-34381 GCA_932178445.1 Andricus quercusramuli | reverse complement strand
TGAGACTACTTGCTTGAAACTTGAACTCTCTTGTTAAAAATTCATCTTTTTGCTTTAAAATTAATAATTTTAGTTGAAATTCTTTTCTCTTTTGATGGAAAATTGATATTTTTTAGTTCAAAATTCAAGTATTTGGTTGAGAATTTTTGTTTTTTAGTTAAAATTTTTTTTTCTGTTGAAAATTTGTTTTTATTTCGGTGGAAAATTAATTTTTTAACCGAAATTTTAAATATTCCATTTTTGGTTGATAATTGATCTTTTTTAGATTCAAATTCAACTGGTTTTTAGAAAATGGTCTGTTTTTTCAGTTCAAAATTCATGTATTCCAGTTAAATATTCAACATTTTAGTTCAAAATTGATATTTTTGGTTGAAAATAAGACTGCTTGGTTGAAAGTTAAACTCTTTTAAAGTTAAACTTTTCAACTTAAAAATTTAACTATTGCATTTTTAGTTCAAATTTCAACAATTTGGTTGGAAATTTGTGTTTTTCACTTGAAAAGTTATGTATTTCAGTTAAATATCTATTATTTTAGTTAAAAATGGATCTTTTTGGTGGAAATTTTGTTTCTTTCGGTGAAAGCTTAATTTCTTTAACTGAAAATTTTACTTTTTTGTTTGTTTTGGTTGAAAATTATTCTTTTTTGGTTCAAAATTCAACTATTTAGTTGGAAAATTGTGTTTTTTATTTGAAAATGTTGTGTTTTTTGATTGAAAATTCATGTATTCCAATTAAATATTCATCATTTGAGTTGAGAATGCATCTTTTTGGTTGATTTTTTTGTGTGGAAGTTTAATTTTATTATATAAAAATTAGACTATTTCAGTTTTCGTTGGAAATTGATCTTTTTTAGTTGAAAATGGGTTAAAAATGGAATATTTTAAACTGAAATAATAGTTGAATAGGATTTGAAATTGAATAAAAGCATCTTTTAAAATTAAATTGAAAAAAAATACGTTGAGAATTCACTTATAAAGGAAAATTTCTTAAAGAAATAGATTTGTAAAACTCCCGGCCATTTATGAGTCTCAAAAAAGTTGTTCTTTTAATACAAAAAGAAGAAATTAGTACCAAAAGAGACGAATTTTCAAATAAAAATGATGAATTTTCACCAAGAAAGATTTTTCAGTCAATAAAGAAAAAAATTTAATCCAAAATGTTGAATTTCGAAGCCAAAAAGACTAGCTTTGGACAAAACAGTTGAATTTTTAACCGATTAGGGTCATTTTCTACCAAAAAGAATAAGGATTTTTGACAAATTACATAAATTTGTAACTAAATAGTTGAATTTTTTTAGTTTAGTTGATTTTCAGCCAAACAGTTGAATTGGCAACCAAAAAGTTAAATTTAAAAACAAAAAAAAATTAATTTTCAACTTAAAAACATGAATTTGCTACAAAATACATGAATTTTCAAACAAATACATGAATTTTCAAGAACCTAGTTCAACTTTCGACCAAATAGTTGAATTTTCTTCCAGATTGTTGCATTTTCTAGCAAAAAAAAAATACGCTTATCAACCAAAAAGTTAGTTTTAAACAAAACGGTTGAATTGTCAACCAAATTATTGAATTTTTATTTAAAAAAATTAATTTTCAACTTAAAAAGACATGTTTTTACCAAAAAATGTAATAGTTATAATTGAAACTGTTTTTTTCGCAGATGAATCGAAGTTTATCTCTGATGCGATCGTTGGTAGCATCCAACCTTAGAGTAAAAAATTACAGTACACTTCCTCCAGAAGTTGTAATTCATCTCGACAAGGACACTATCGTCTGTTGGCATCCAGAACAGCCTTTTCCCTACGAATGCACAAAGCCCTTACCCGAGAAAGAAGAACCAACTACAGCTCTAAAAGTAGGATACCAGGAATTTAGCCAAGTTTTTAGACAATCGACACCTGCAGCAATAGCAGAGGAACTCGCAAAAATCACCCAGACGACAAAACACAGATGGTTCCCAAGAAGCAGAGACAAAAGGGCCAAAAAGACAAAACCCGACAGAAAATACTTATAAATTAAAAAAAAAAACGGTTATAGTACTTTCCTAAAAGCCATTTCTTACAATTAATGTAGAGGTTTCCGAATCAATAAATAAGTCCAATATCTTATCAAATGGTTCCGTATAATCTCATTCTTCTTCAAGTCGTCATTTTAAGTCTCTGATATAATATATAACTTTTTCAGTCTTTATAAATGAATTATTTACACATTTACTAAGAAGTAAAATCACCAGTCTTTGTACCATATTTTCTCCTTAGTTTCAATTGCACATATTATAATGAATTGCGCCTTCTATAAATAATATAATATGTATTACAACATTTTATAGAAGAATCAAAATTTAAATACTTTAAATATTTGTGACTGTTTTTCAAAACTTGATCAGTCTTTGAAAATATTTACAAAAGGGAAAAGAGCTTACGGAATAACGTAATTGTCTTTCTCAACTGAGATCGATTACAGATAACAGCAAAGTTCATTAACATCTAACTTATGAAATCAGCCTCGTTCGTGATAGCGTGAGGAATTTGCTCACAAATGTTCTGGAAAAAGATGCCTTTCTCCCTCAACCATTAAAATTTCCATCGACTTGTAGAGTAAATATTTCCCCAATTCACATTTTTCCTTATTCGACCATGTCGCCACCGTTCCGTAATACTCTCCGCCTTTACAATTTCCCAATTTTTCGACACCTAGAGCACCAATCATCACAGCTTCTCGGGTGTAAGCCTCGACCGGAATGGTATTATGAAAAACATGTAAAACAACGACACCCTGCTTCTCATTCCAGATTTCCAGAATTCTCTTCATCTTCTTATTTGTCACGTCGACCGGTTTTTTTGAAACCCAGGTATGAAAAGCATCGTACAAGTGAGCATAAGGTCTCGATCTCTTTCCTTTTCCAACGTAAAAAATAGCAGAGAGAAAAGTCTCCCACCTTTCTTGCAAGGAAAGGTTGGCTGCTCGATTTGGAAGATCTTGGGTGATTCTTGAATCGAGGAGAAGATAATTAAAGGAGGCTTTTGTCAATCCTTCACGCCATCTTCGAGAAGGATCGGGTCTGGCGAATTCGAGGAATACTTTATTTTCCCACGCCTTGTATGATTCGAGGTCTTTCTGCCATTCGAGGGAAAGGAGACTTGCTCTAATTAAACTGGTATCGGGTTTTCTTGGCGAATTATCGAGCGATGGTCCATTTTTTAAATTTTGCTTTTTGCCCTCGAGTTTCATGAGACGTTTTAGGTAAACTCGATGGGTTGAGCTTGTGATTGGACCTGGGGTTTCACCCATGTCTGTGAGTCTCTGACGGAGAGTTTGTTTGTCGATCAGCATCATTTCCTGCGGAAGACTCGAAACTGGAAAATAAGATTTTATTTGTTTAGGGTCGATATTTATTTCATTGATCAGGGATGCTACAAAATCAAAATTTCGAAATTCCCTGACTTCTCCTTGACCCATTTTTCATTTTCTCTTAACGTTAGAAATTGTTCTTTCAGATTTAAAAACAACAGCACATAAAGGAGATCAATAATATTAATGCAAAAAAATGTTTCGACATTTATTTTTAAGACTTTTAGTTAATAAAATTGGGGAAGGGGCGATAAAAATACAGAAGCAACATTTTTAATAAAAAAATAATAAATCCACATATATTACAACTTAGAGGTTTTGGATTTTCAACAAAATAGATTAATTTTTTATCTAATAGTTGATTTCTCAACCAAAAAGATTCATTTTAAAAACCAAAAATATGAATTTCCTAATAAAATAATTGAATTTTGAACCCAAACAAGACAATTTTTGAACAAGATAAAATGAATTCAAATTTTCAACCAAAGAAATTCATTTTTACCTAAAATAATAAATCATAAACCAAAAAATGAATTTTCAACCAAATAATTGAATTATCAACTAAAAAAGATCAATTTTCAACCAGAATAAGAATAGTTAAATTTTTGATTTCCAAAGAACAGTTAAATTTTCAAACAAAAAAAAAACAATTTTAGCAAAAGAGTTCAACTTTCAACCAAGTATTCGTATTTACAACCCAAAAAAATGAATACTTAACGAATAATGTAATAGTTGATACGTCAACAAAGAAAGACTTTTATTTTAAACGAAAAAAAAGTTGAATTCAACCAAAAAATAAGAATTTACAACAAAAGAGTTGAATCTTCAACTAAAAAAAAATAATTTTTAACCAAATAGTTGCATTTTTTACTAAGAAGATGAATTTTCAACCAAGAAGATTAACTTTCTACCAAGAAAAATGAATTTTCAACAAAATACATGATTTTTCCATCAAGCATGGAATAGTTAAATTTTCAGATAGGAAAAAATTGTTTCATTAAAAACAAAAAAGAATTTTTAACCAATGAAATTCATTTTCAACCAAAAATATTAATTTCCTTCTAAAATAATTGAATTTTTAATCCAAACAAGATTTAAACAAGACAAATTAATTGAAATTTTCAATGAAAGATATGATTTTTTATTTAAAATTCTGAATTTGTAACAAAAAAATGCATTTTCAACCAAAGTGATGAATTTACTACCCAAAATGACCAATTTTCAACAAACTAAATAAATTTTCAAACAAGTTAAGATTAAAAAAAAAATAAGAATATTTAAATTTTCAACTAAAGAAGCAATTTTTTAGAAAAGTAGATGAATTTTCAACTAAGTAGTTGAACTTGCAACCAAAAAAGAGAAATCCTCAACGAAAAATGTAATAGTTGGTATAACAACCAAGAGAGATTTTAATTTTAGATCAAAAGGAAATCAACGAAAAAGTACGAATTTTCAACAAAAAAGTTAAAACCTCTGCCAAAAAAATTAATTTTCAACGAAATAGTTGCATTTTTTACCAAAAATCAAATTTTTTTAAATTAAAAGGGTAAACTCTCAACCAAAAATGGAATAGTTAAATTTTCAGTTGAAAGAATTAATTTTTACCCATAAAAAAGACTTTTCAGTAAAAAATAGTTCAATTTTCAACCAAAGAAATTTATTTTAAACAAAAAAAGAGGAATTTTTCATCAAGAAGAATAATATTCTATAACAAAATACAAATTATCAATAAAATATATGATTTTTCAACCAAATAGTTGAGTTTCTAGTTAAAGAAGATCCTTTTCAACCAAACAAGGAATAGTTGAATTTTCAGTTAAAAAATAATTTTCAACAAAAAACAAAAAAATTTGTAACAAAATATTTCAATTTCCAACTACAGAAATTAATTTTTTAACAAAACTATGAATGCTCAAACAATAAGATTAATTTTCTACCCAAAAATATGAATTTCCTACTAAAACTACTTCATTTTCAAGCCCAGACAAGACAAGATTAAAACAAAATTAATTCAAATTTTCAACCGAATAATTAAATTTTTAACTAAAATAATGAATCTTCAACAACAAAAAGAAAATTTTACCCAAATAGTTGAATTTTCAACCAAAAAGATGATTTTTCTACCCAACATGACAAATTTTCAACTACAAAAGATAAAATTTCAACCAAAAAAGACATTTTTATCAAAATAGTTGAATTCTTATCCAGTTAATTGAATTTGAATCAAGAAAGATTTTAATTTTGAATCAAAAACAGTTAAATTCTACCAAAAGAGGCGAATTATCAACAAAATAGTTGAATCCTCAACAAAAAAATTAATTTTTCACCAAATAGCTGATTTTTTTTAATTTTCTAAAAAAAAGAATTTAGAACAAAATACATGCATATTTGAATAAAAAATAAATAAATTTTCAACCAAGAATGGAATAATGATATTTTTAGTTAAAAAATATAATTTTTCAACCAAAGAAATGAATTTCCAACCAAAAAGATTTTTTTGCCAAGAAGAATAAGATTCAATCACAAAAGACGAATTTTCAACAAAGCATCTGATTTTTCAACTAACTAATTGAATTTTCAACTGAAGAAGATAATTCTCAACCAAAAATGAAATAGTTAATTTTTCAGTTAAAACCATTATTTTTGAACGGGAAAAAAAAAGAATTTTCAGCAAAATAATTTAATTTTCATAAAAAATACAAAATAATAATAATAATGCAATATAAAAATTTCAAAACTATTTATTTGTTAAAAGTTCTTGAACACTTAATTTAAATTTAAATTAATTAGTCTAATTTTTCACTTAAAACCACTATTTTTGAAGAAAAAAAAAAGAATTTTCAGCAAAATAATTTAATTTTCATAAAGAATACAAAATAATATTAATAATAATGCAATATAAAAATTTCAAAACTATTTATTTGTTAAAAGTTTTTGAATACTTAAATTCAAGCTGAAATTAAATTCTGCGAATTGAGAACAAGAAAATAAGTATTATCTTTTTGTTTTTTGAATTTATATAAATATAATTTTCATACGATTCTTGAGAAAATTGAAAAAGATCTTTGAATATTTCGGATGCGCCAAGGAAGAATACAAAAGATTCTAAAGACATTTTTATTTTATTTTATAGAATTTTACAACATATTAGGACAAATTCGAGTTTGTTTAAAAGATTCTTAAAACTTTTAGTTTGGAAGAAATTAAGAAATATTTGGTAAATTTTCGGAAATGTTTCCAAGTTTTTAAATATTTCTGAACTATTAAAAACGTCTTACAATTCTAAACATATTTTTAACTGACCCGAATTTTTCTTAAAATTTTGAAAAATAGTTTTAATTGTAAAAAAATTTAAAACATTTTCCCAGGAATTTTAAGAAAATTTGTTCATTCTCTTGAAATCTTTCGAAATTCTTTAAAAGTTTCTAAAATTTTTTTTTTAAATCTTTAAGACTCTACATTTCTAAAAATCTTTCAAAGTTTAAAATTCGGAATTACTTGAATTCATCTCAATATTTATTCAATTTACTCGAATTTTTATTATTTTTATTTTTTAATCTTTGCAGACATTCTAAATCGTCTAATCTTTAAGCATTATTCAAATTTTTCCTGATTTTTTTAATTCTGCAAAATTAAGAAGAAAGGTCTTTAAAATCTTTTAGATTCTTCTTTGACAATTTTAGAAATCGTTTGAAACGTTTAGAAATCTTTTTAAATTACCTCTTAAAATTAATTTTTCGAAATAAAAAATCATTTTACTTTTTTTCTAGGAACCTAATTTTTCTTCATTTTCGTGAAACCTTACCAAATTCTTGAAAAATCGTAACAAGTTTTAATTATTTTTTAATCTTGTCAAAACTTCTAAATATCTTTTAAACTTACTCGAATTTTTTCTAAGATTATGCAATATGGTAAAATTGCAAAATTTTGCTTTAAGATCTTTTACACTCTTTTTAAAGATTTTAGGAGATAATTAAAAATGTTTTGTAATCTTTTTCAGTTTTCTCTCAGAATTCATTACAAAACAATCATTAAAATTTTTCCCATGAATCTTAAGAGCATTTTTAAATCCTGAATTGTCTCAAAGTCTTGCATATTCTTTTTCCACACATTTTGAAATCTTCAAAACTTAAAATTATTCTTTTAAAATAAAACCTAAACCATTTAAAAATTTCCCAGAAATCTACAATAAAATTTAATCTCCTCAAATCTTGCATAATTATTAAAAAGCTTCTAATTTTGTTGCGAATTCTTCAAAATAAGTTTTTGCCCACAATTTAATTTTTCTTATTTCTTTGAAAATGTAATTTTCTTTTCTATCAATAGTGTTTAAAAACAGAAATAAATCTTACGATGAAGTAAAATTATTCATACAGAAATTTTGTTATGCAATGCTGATTGTGCAGAAAATTCACAAATTAAAAATGTTAGGTAATCGAAAATTCCCTGACTCTTTCAGGTTTTTCCTGACATTCTCTGACTTTCCCTGACCAATTTTAAATTCTTTGACTTTCCACAATTCCCGGACCTGTAGCAATCCTGATTAATAGACCAAATTAAATAACTAAATATAAATGTACTTACCAGATTCGGCTGTTGAGCAAGTATAAAATGAAGTTAATTCCTCCTTATTGACCATGAGACTGTAGAAAAAATTCTTTATACATTTTTGTTTACTTAAAAATTTATAAAATGGGCGAATTCTTTTCAAATTGGGCAATTCGTTTATGTTAATGTTACAGAATGAAAAATTAATTTAAAAATTTTTTTGGCAATGTTATAAGTATTTGAACTTGTGAAACTGGGTATACTTAAATTTTTCCTTTTAATTTTGATATATTTGTTTCTTCTCTTTCTAAATCTGTGATAAAAGTAAAAAAATGGTAAAAATTGACAAAATGGTGCAGGTTTTTCTAAAAATATGGTGAATATTAACCCATAAGATTTTATCTTCTCCTCGAAAATTTCTTTAAAAAGTACGTTAGCTCTTTTCTCCATTTTGCATTTTTTTTCACTCGAAATTTTCTCTAAAATATGAATAAAGTCGGCTCTAATTGTATTTTATTTTAAACAATGAAATTTTCTAATATTTTGCATTGTAATAATATAATGTGTAAATCTACAAAATGAACATTTTTTATTATTTTAAGTAAGATACAATTATAGCTGACTTTCTTCATATTTTAGCGAAAATTTAGAAAAAACGGAATATAAAGAAAAGTGCTAAGAGACTAATTTTTGAAAATTTTCGAGGGGAATAAATTTACTCCCTTGACTAAAAATAAATATTTTTTATCATTAAATGTTACTTTTAACACATTGGATAGAATTTTAAAAATAACTTTAAATAACGCAAAATATTTTTTCAGGGTTTAAAATAGAGATCATAAGGAACCTATTTCTAAGAAGATCAAATTGAACTTTTTTGACCCTTTTTTTTTAAATCATAATATATTTTATGGTAATAATATAGACTAAGAATTTTAGTAGGCAAAATTCATTAAATGCCTGCCCAACTTGAAATGAATCAACTCGAGATTATTTATACAAATATAAATAAATTATTAATTTATTTAATTTAATTTAAATTATTATGAATTATTAATTATATTATTAAGTTATTATTAATTAATAAATATTCTTACCAAGAAGGCGAGATACAAAGTCTGCGTTCCAATAAAATAACTCCTTCTTCAGAATCTTTGTACTTGTACTCTTCTTCAACGCTCACAAAAGATTCATTACCGGGTCTAAAAATAAAAACGAAATAAAACATTACAGACTTCGGACTCACGTTAGAGATAAAAAATAGTATAAATAGTAACACAAATTTTGAAAAGTAGTGTCAAAATCGTGTCCTTTAGTCAATAAATTATAAAAATATAGCTGGCTTCGCAGTCTTTTCCCTTTTTTCTCATTTTTTAACTTAAAAGCGAACTGAATCAATATAACCCAATAAGAAACTTCAACTATTTTTGATTGAAAATTCATTCTTCTCCATTGAAAAGTCAACTATAACATTTTTCTTTCCGAATTCATATTTTTTAATTACATTTTTTTGATAATTTTCTTCAAAATTGAATTAGTTTGTTGAAAATTCTAAAATTCGGTTAAAAAGTCATATTTCTTGATGGAAAATTCAACTGTTTTGTTAAAAATTCGTCTTTTTGGCTTAATAATTCAATAATTTGTTTGAAATTTTGTTTCTTTCTTGACTAACAAATGTTTTATTATTGAAAATTCATCTATTTTGTTAAACACTCATCTTTTTCGTTTGAAACTGTATTTCTTTCTGTAGAAATTGAATTTTTTGTTTGTTCAAAATGCTACTGCTTGGTAAAAAACTAATCCTTTTCGGTTAATAATTAACTTTTGTCCCCAATATTCACATTTTTGGGTTACAATAATTTAACAGTTTCGTAAAAAATTCGAATTTGAGGTGCGAAATTCAAACACTTTGGTAGAAAAATTAACTATTTGGTTGAAAATTGATGTATTTTGTCGAAATTTCGTATTTTTTGGCAGAAAATAAATTTGTTGGATAAAAATGCAACTGTTTACTTAAAAATTTAATTTGTTTTAGTTGAGGATTTAAGTATCTTGTTGAAAATTCTTCGTCCTTGGTTAAGTCCAAGTGTGTTTTTTTTTTAAATTAAAATTTTTTTTTTATAAATATGAATGAATGGTTGTAAATTAACTTTTTTCTTGAAAATTCATATTCTCGGATTGAAAAATGAACTGTTTTATAGAAACTTCGTCTTTTTGGCTTGAATAAAACTGCCCCATTTTTGGTGAAAAATTGATCGATTTTAGTTTAAAAATTCTACTATTTAGTTTATGATTTTTAGAAAAAAAAAATATAAACTAAAAATTAAAACAAAAAAATTTGGACTAATATCACATCAATTGTTCAAAATATTTAGTTGAAAATTTGTGTACTTTGTTGAAAATTCGTCTTTCTGGTAGAAAATTCAACTATTTGGTTACAAATTTACGTATTTTGTTCAAAATTCGTCTTTTTTGATAGAAAATTAAACTTCTTGGTTGAAAATAATCTGTTTATTTGAGGATTCAATTATTTATCTGGAAATTCACCTATTTGGTTGATAGTTCATGTATTTTCTTTAAAAATCGTCTTTTCTGGTAGAAAATTAATCTTCTTGGTTAAAAATTCGACTATACGGTAGAAAATATTCGTAATTGATTGAAAATTCATCTTTTTTGTAGAAATTCAATACTTTTGGTTTAAAATGCAGCTGTATAATTCAATATTAATTTTTTTTGAGGATTCAAGTATTTTGTTGAAAATTCCTCTTTTTTGTTTACATTAAACTGTTTTTTTTTTCAAATTACCCTATTTTTTGGTTGAAATATCAACATTTACATTTATTTGGTGAAAATCAGTATTTTCAGCTTGAAGCAATCTTGTACAAAATTAGTTTTCTTTCTAATGATTTTCAGCTAAAATGATGGAATATTCCATTGGAATAGCTACATTTTTAGTTGAAAAATAATGCATTTCAACAAACAAAAATCATTAAATTTTCAACCAAACTCATGAATTTTTACCTAAAATGATGAATCTTCAACTAAAAGAGTTGAATTTCAAATAAAAAAGATACATTTTTGACTAAAATGATGAAGGTTTAACTGGAATAGTTAAATTTGTACCAAAAAGATTAATTTTAAATCAAGAAGTTTAATTTACATCAAAAAGACGAATTTTTAACAAAATAGATGAATTTTCAACTAAAAAAGATAAATTGTCAACCAAAAATTGAATAGTTAAATTTTCAGTTAAGAATATTAATTTTCAACAAATAGATAAATTTTCAACTAAAATGATAGAATATTCAATTGGAATAGCTACATTTTTAGTGAAAAAATAATAATTTTCAACCGAAAAAAAAATTTTTTTAGTTATATTTTCAAATAAAGTAATGAATTTTCAATTAAAATGATGAATCACAAACTGGGATAGTGGAATTTTAAACCAAAAAGGTAAATTTTCAACTAAAATTATGAATCATTAACTAGAATAATTGAACTTTCAACAAATTAAATAGTTAAATTTTTTGTTTTAAAAAAAATGCTCACACAAAGAACTGAATTTTCAAGTAGTTAAAATAGTTAAATTTTCGGTAAAAAAAAAATAATTTTCAGCAAAAGAAAAAAAAACAATTTTTCAACAAAATTGCTTGTTTTTCAATCAAAGAGATGAATTTTTAATGAAAATTAATAATCTTAAACCAAAAATTAATTTTCAACAAAAAAGTTTAATTTTTAACCCAGTAATTAAATTTTCATTCCAAAAAATATCAATTCTAAACGAAGAATGTAGAAGTTTATATTTCAAGCAAAAAATATGATAATTTTTATGCAAAAATAGTCGAATTCGGTCAAAAAAGACGAGTCTTCGATATGAGTTGAAAATTTAACCAAGAGAGATTTTTCAATCAAGAGAGAGGAAAAATTGCAAACAAATTGCTGAATTTTCAAGCAAAAAGATGAATTTTCAACCAAAAAGATTAATTTTCTACCAAAAAGACTTAATTTTCAACATAATACATCAATTTCAAAGCAGATACTAGAATTTTTAACTAAAACCGACAAATTTCTAACTAAAAATGGAATAGTTACATTTTTAGTTAAAAAAAAAAATTAATTTCAAACGAATTTATAACAAAATAGATGAATTTTCAACAAAAAAAGATAAATTGTCAACCAAAAATTGAATAGTTAAATTTTCAGTTAAGAACATTAATTTACAACAAATAGATAAATTTTCAACTAAAATGATAGAATATTCAATTGGAATAGCTACATTTTTAGTGAAAAAATAATAATTTTCCACCGAAAAAAAAATGGTAATGAATTTTCAATTAAAATGAAGAATCACAAACTGGAATAGTGGAATTTTAAACCAAAAAGGTAAATTTTCAACTAAAATGATGAATCATTAACTAGAATAATTGAACTTTCAACAGATTAAATAGTTAAATTTTCGGTAAAAATAATAATTTTCAGCAAAATAAAAAAAACAAACAATTTTTCGACGAAATAGCTTGTTTTTCAATCAAAGAGATGAATTTTTGATGAAAATTATGAATCTTCACACAAAAAAATTAATTTTTAACAAAAGAGTTTAATTTTCAACCCAGTAATTAAATTTTTATTCTAAAAAAGCTAAATTTCAAACGAAAAATGTGAGTTGAATACTTAACTAAGAAAGCTTTTTCAGTCAAGAGAGGAAAAATTGTTGAATTCAAATTTAATTAAATTCATTAAATTAATTAATAATTAAATTTAATTTAAAATTTTAATTAAATTTGAAAAAAATTGTTAAAAAAATTGAATTGCTGAATTTTCAAGCAAAAAGATGAATTTTCAATCAAGAAGATTAATTTTCTACCAGAAAGAATTAATTTTTAACATAATACATGAATTTTCAACCAGATACTTGAATTTTTAACTAAAACCGATCAATTTTCAACTAAAAATGGAATAGTTACATTTTTAGTTAGAAAAAAATGAATTTCAAACGAAAAAAAAAAAGAATTTTTAACAAAACAGTTAAATGCAGTAATATAAAGCTACTTTTACAAATGAATAATCATTGTTATTCAATTCTATATTACAATTTAAAAAAAATTGAGCATGCTAAAAAAAATTTGCCTTTTTAAAGAATTTCCAAATATTCACGAGCTTCCTCCCCCCATATTTATGCCCATTTGAAGCTGTAATGGATATTAAAAATCGAGTTTTTTTTAAGCCAGCTCTTAGATTAATTATTCCTTGTTAATAAAAAATATCTTACTTATTCAAGCAGCTTCTTTCTGTCAAATCCTCTGTCAGGAGACTCTCCCTATTTCCTTCTAGAACATTTTCTATTCTCTTGACTTTATCTCCGTCACTTAATTTTGGATCAGCAGATAGCGATGATTCATCCGTAAGATTAGATTTGCTAAAAGGTTTGCAATCCAGTGAATTATCATGAATTCGAGAAGCCTGATCATCAATCTCGCTTTTCACATGGGCCAATTTTTCCGGGCTTTTAGCTTTTAAATTGCATCTCGAAATCGGTTCTCTGCTTCGTTCAGAAGTTCCATTTTCTAACGAAGTATTCAAACCCTTTTCGCCTGCACCAGCCACCGAACTTAGGATCCCATGATCAAAACTCTCCGACAATCTTGTGCTTTGAACGTCATTATTATTGGACAAAGATTCAAAATCCTCCGGCAAGTAGTCTTCCAATTTCATTGCTACGTTCTTGAAATTCGAGATTTTGCTCGATTCACTGTAAACTCCACTCGATTCTTCGGTATCGTTACATTTCGTAGATTTACTTTTCCTGCTGACACTGACCGGTTTTTTAAAAACGGGCAATTTACTTCCTTCTAGAATTTTCGTAGAAGTTCTTTGAAAATTTCTTGGAAGGGATTTCGAGACTAGAGCGGCTTTTTCAGAGTTGGATTTGAAAAGTCTGCTCTTCACGTCGCAGGGTGTTCGCGAAATCATTTTCTGGGGAGGTTTCCTCACAAGTTTTGGGGTCCCGCTTTTTTCGAAAGACGGAGTCTTGGCTAATTTCCTTTTTCTTTCAAGAGCGGAGACGATATTGCAATTTGGGGACTTGCTGACGATGGAATGATCCAAAGACTTTAAAACCGGCCTATCAACAATCGGCGATTTTTCTTGAATCTTCTTCATCTCGAACCGGGAAACAATATTGCAATTGGGAGATTTGCTGACAATGGAATTATCGAGTCCAGAAGCTTTGAAAAAAGGACTTTTTGTTCCAACTTTTTCAGACTTTTTTGCAGAAGCAGACTTCACTGGAGTTCGTTCTTCCTTTGAGTCATTTTTTAATCTCGCCCTGTTGGAATTCTGAGCCGATTCGTTACGAACTTTGGAATAAGTTTCGTCCCTAAGAGCCGTATTTGGTGGATTTTTTATTTTCGACATTAATCCCATCCTCCTCCCGAACAATGACGAACTATTTGTGAGATCGGATTTCGTCAAATCGCTGGAGAAAGATGTGGAGAGTCTGCTGATAATTTGACTAACAAGAACCTTTTCATCTTGCGCAGTTTTTTCCCCAAAGTCGGTATTCGTTACCTCTGGTATATTTTCATTTTCCTGCTCTTGCTTCCGGACTTTCTGGTTTCTCCTGCGAGTCACGAAATTGTCATTAAGATGGATTGGAGCCCCTGAAGTGCTTGAACTATCAGTTGATTTAATATTGACTTCCAGAAGATTCTCAGGCGAAATGTTCAAAGTTTCTGTTGATTGTTCGTCCGAGACTACATATTCGGCAACTAGGTTTTTGTTGTTGATGAAGAGCTTTTCTAGAAAAACCAGATAAACAAAGTTAATACAATAAATTTTACGAAACTGAATCATTTTTTCTTTGGTAAAGATTTCTTATTTATATTGGCAAGTACCGAGTGCTATATAGTATTTGATTTCTTCATCCTCGTCACCAGGATCTCCACAATATTTGCGGAGTGTATCAATCGCTTCGTAATGGACTCCATCGAAGGCAAAGTGAAATGGACTGTATCCTTCATTATCGAGCATCAAAGGATCGCCACCATTTGCCAGAAGCAGTTCGAGTACTTTGCATCGACCCCAGGCAGCAGCAATATGAACTGGAGTTAATCCTTCGTCCGATCTTTAAATTTAGATTTTTTGGGAATTAGATAAAAATATATAGATTTAATTTAACATTTAAGAAATTAAATTCCAAATCAGGGTGTCCAGCGATTCTTAAAAACAAAATTCAAGGTCTTTTCCAGGTAAAGAAATCAAGTTTTTCCATGTCTACTTTTTTAATTGTTTAATTTTTTATTGGCCAACAGTTTCCAAAGAAAGCTTTTGAAATCTTTGTGAATTCTTTAAAATTCGTTGAACAATTGAAAGTATTTGTGTAATCATTAAAAATCCTTTGAAATGTTTAAAAAAAATGGTTGAATCTTCGAAATCATTCTGGAATTTTTTTTAATCTTTTGAAATAATTATGAAATCTTTGCAATATTTGTGAAATTATTCTTTGTGGAATCTTTTGTGTTTGTTTGCAGGGTGTCCAGCGATTCTTAGGAATGAAATTCAAGGTATATTCCAGGTTTCCAGGTCAAGAAGTCAAGTTGTTCCAGGTCTCCTTTTTTTACATCAAATAATGAAATAACTATTTCTTATCCATGTAAAAAATGAGCCATTTCAATTTTTATTGGTCAATAATAAGTCGTCTTTAAAATCCTTGAAATCTTTGAAACTTTTTGAAATATTTTGAAATTTTTATGAAATCTTTGAAATGTTTGTCAAAACTTTCTTTAATCTTTGTTTGTGAAATCTTTCGTATTCGTTTCAAGTCATCGAAATCTTTGAAATCGTTTACAATCTTTGGAATGTTTTGAAACCTTTGGAATTCTTGTATTATTTTGATAAAATAATAAAAATATAAAATAATAATAAAATAAAATAAATAAATATCTTTATGAAATTTCTATGAAATCTTTCTGAAATCTTTTGTATTCATTAAAAATCATAACAATATTTTCAATCTGTGTAAAATCTTTTGAAATCTGAAAAATCTAGTTTACTTTACCTTTAAATCCTTTGAAATCTTTTGAAAGTTTTAAAGTCTTTGGAAATGTTCGCAATTTTTGTGAAATCTTCGAAATCTAGTATACATGCCTTTTTTAAATATTTGAAATCCTTGCAATCTTTATGAAATGTTCGAAATCTTTGGGAATTGGATGTGAAATTTTTTAAATCTTTATCAAATCTTTTTAAATATTTGTGAAATTTTTCTTACATCTTCGTTTGTGAAATCTTTTTTATTCGTTGAAATCAGTAATTAATAGTCAAATCTTTTCAAATCTTCTAAAATATTTTTGAACCTTTTGAAATTTTAAATTCTTAGAAACATTGTGTACTGTAAACGTTTTCAAATCTTTGAAATCCTTTAAATCTTTGTAAAATGTTCAAATCAATCTTTGAAATATTTTGAAACCTTTTAAAACTGAAATAAAATCGAAATTTTCAACTAATAATTTTTATAATTTGTAAGTTGAATGTCACAAAAAAAATGTATAGTTGTAACATTCTATATTAGCGGGGACGAAATAAAAAACGTATATAATTATTTACAATATCATGGTGACGATTCGGCAGACGATTTCAAATTACAAATATTCATATTTTCAGAATAAAAGCAAATATTTATTTTAATTTATGACGTTCATTCTAAACATCTTTTAACACAACAACAGAGAACAGAGCAAAAAATACTTGAAATTTTCACCAAAAAATATTCATTTATTACAAAAAATGGAATAGTTAAACTTTCAGTTGAAAAAATTAATTTTCAACAACAAAAAAACGAGTTTTCAACAAAATAGTTCAACTTTCGACCAGAGTGATGAATTTTCAAATAAAAATATGAATCTTCAACTGGAATAGTTAAATTTTAAACCAAAAAGATTAATTTTCAGCTAAAAACGATGAATACTTAACTGGAACACTTGAATTTTCAACCAGAGATGAATTTTTAAACAAGATTAATTTTCAAATAAAGATTCATTTTCTACCAAAAAATACAATTTTTCAACAAAATACATGAATTTTTAACCGAATAGTTGAATTTTGAACTAAAAAAATAATATTTTTCAAACCGAAAATGGAATAGTAACATTTTTAGTTAAAAAAATTAATTTTAACCCAAACATAAGAGTTTTCAACTAAAACAATGAATCTTCAACTGAAATAGTTGATTTTTAAACCAGAAAGATGAATTTTCAACTCAAAAATGATGTTTTTTTAAACAAGAAGATTAATTTTCAAATGAAAAGCTTAATTTTCCACCAAAAAATGCAATTTTTTAACAAAATACATGAATTTGTAACGAAATAATTGACTTTTTAATTAAAGAAGACAAAGAAACGAAAAACAACCAAAGGAAAAAAAAGCTTTCAATCAAACAGCTTATTTTTCAATCAAAGAAATTAATTTTTAATTAAAACGATGAATCTTCAAAAAAAAAAAAAATTTAACAAGAGAGTTTAACTTTCAGCCAAATAATTTTATTTCCATCCTAAAAGATGAATATTTAATAGAAATGATAAATATTTAAATGGAATACTTGAATTGTTAACCGAAAAGAAGAATTTTCAAACAAGAAAATTAACTTTCAAATGAAAAGATAATTATTACAAAAAATATAAATTTTTTAACAAAATACATGAATTTTTAAACAAATAGTTGAATTTTGAACTAAAAAAATAATATTTTTCAAACCGAAAATGGAATAGTAACATTTTTAGTTAAAAAAATTATGTTTAACCTAAACATAAAAGTTGTCAACTAAAACAATAAATCTTCAACTGAAATAGTTGATTTTTAAACCAGAAAGATGAATTATCAACTAAAAAATGATGAATTTTTAAACAAGAAGATTAATATTTAAATAAAAAGATTAATTTCCCACCAAATAATGCAATGTTTCAACAAACTACATGAATTTTTAACGAAATAATTGACTTTTTAATTAAAGAAGGCAAAGAAACGAAAAACATCCGCAGGAAAAAAAAGTTCTCAATCAATCAGCTCATTTTTCAATCACAGAAATGAATTTTTAATTAAAACGATGAATCTTTAGAACAAAATTTAACAAAAGAGTTTAACTTTTAGCCAAATAATTTTATTTCCAACCTAAAAGATGAATATTTAATAGAAATGATAAATATTTAAATGGAATACTTGAATTGTTAACCGAAAAGAAGAATTTTTAAACAAGAAAATTAACTTTCAAATAAAAAGATAATTATTACAACAAATATAAATTTTTTAACAAAATACATGAATTTTGAACGAAATAGTTAAATTTTCAACTGGAGTAGTTGAATTTTATGCCAAAAAGATTAATTTTTTAACCATAAAGATAAACTTTCGACAAAAATGACGAATTTTCCACAAAGTACAAACATTTTCAAACAAATAGTTTAATTTTTAAATGAAAAATATCAATTTTCAACCAAATAGTTGAATTTTCACAAAAAAAAAAGATAAATTAATTTTTAACAAAGTAGTTACATATTCAACCAGAGAAGAATTTTAAATTATAATGATCAATCTTCAACTTTTCTAAATTGACAAAAAATATTAAAATAATGAAAACTTGAATTTTGCTACGATCAGAAGTGAATTCCCGGTTTTTTAATTGCATTCCCGGTCATTTCCTGGTCTTTTTCGGTCAAGTCGCCACCCTAAATATTAAAGTCTGTTCATTGCAATCTATAAAATAATTGGTAAAGTCTATAAACAATGCCTAAAAATCTCTTTATTTATTGTGTAATAAGTAAAAGATAAATAAAAAACTTTTTAGTAGCAAGGTTTCTTCTGAACGAGATGTTTCTTTTATAATAGACTAAAAGATTTAAATTACTTTTCGCACTTCAATAAAAAAATCAGATAAAAAAAAAATTAATTCAAGGGTCTCGTGAAAAATTCAAGATTTCCAGGTTTTCAAGGTCGCTAGACGCCCTGTGTTTGAAATCATTGAAATCTTTATAAATCTGTTCAAATTTGTTGAAATCTTTTGAAATCGTTTAAAATCTTTGCGATGTTTCGAAATCTTTGAAATCTGGTGTTCTGTATCCTAGTTGAAATCTTTGAAATTCTTTAAATCATTTAAATATTTATGAATCATTTAAATATTTATGAAATCTTCCTTAAATATTTTGTATTAATTAAAATCATTGAAATATTTAAAATCTTTGTGAAATCTTCTAAAAAATGATGAAATCGCTTAAAATCTTTGAAATGTTTTGAAATCTCTTGAAATCCTCATTAATTCTTTGAATGATTTGTGAAATCTTTTGAAATCTTCTAAAGAAATTTGGAATCGTTTAAAATCTTTGAAATTTTTTGAAATCTTTGAAATCTGGTGTACTTTTTTTCTTTGAAATTCTTGTATTTTTTAAAAATCTTTAATAAATTTTTTATGAAATCTTTGAAATAATTGTGAAATCTTTTGTATCCGTTTAAAATCATTGAAATATTTAAAATCTATTTTCTGAAAAATGTTGAAATCGTTTAAAATCTTTGAAATCTTTGAAATACATTAAATCTATTGAAATCTTTACAAATTCTTTGAAATGTTTGTAAAATATTTCTGAAATCTTTCGTGTTTGTTGAAATCATTGAAATTATTTACGAAATTTTGAAATCGTTTCAAATCTTTAAAATGTTCGAAACGTGGTTTATACTTTTTTGAAATGATTGAAATTCTTGTATTCTTTTGAAATTTTTGTGAAATCTTTTGCATTCATTTGAAATATTTAAAATCCTTATGAAATCTTTTCAAAACTTATAAAAAATGTTTAAATCGTTTACAATTTTTGAAAGGTTTTTAAATCTTCGACATCTGATATACTGTACACTGTTTGAAATCTTAGAAAATGTTTTATTCTTTTGAAATCTTCATTAAAATTTTATGAAATTTGTGAAATATTTGTTAAATGTTTCTGAAATCTTTTGTATTAATTTGAAATCATTAAAATATTTGAAATCTTTGTGAAATCTTCTAAAAAAATTTGAAACGGTTTCAAATCTTTGAAATTTTTTGTATTCATTTGAAATCATTGAAATATTTAAAATCCTTGTGAAATATTTTTAAATGTTCTGAAAAATGTTGAAATCGTTTAAAATCTTTGAACTGTTTTGAAAATTTTGACATCTGGTATACCCTACACTGTTTGAAATCTTTGAAAATTTTGTATTCTTTTGAAATCTTTGTGAAACTTTTACGAAATTTTTAAACTATTCGTGATATTTTTCTGAAGTCTTTTGTATTAATTTTGAATCATTAAAATATTTGAAATCTTTGTGAAATCTTCTGAAAAAATTTGAAATCTTTGTGAAATCTTCTGAAAAAATTTGAAATCGTTTCAAAACTTTGAAATCTGGAAAACCTTTTGAAAGTTTAAAAATCTTTGTAGAATGTTCGAAATCTGTGTGAAATCTTTGAAACCTGGCGTATAAGACTATTTTAAATATTAAAATTTTTTAAAATCTTTCTGAAATGTTGGTTGAAATTTTTATTATTTTGTTGAAAATGCAACTACTTTGTTAAAAAGTCATTTTTTTTGTCAGAAATTCAGCTACTTGGTTGAAAGTTGAACTACTTAGTTAAAATTCACTTTTTTTGTTGCAGCTTCATCTCGTGGGTTGAAAATTTAACTATTCCATTTTTAGAAAATTAATCTTCTGGGTTTAAAAATCATCTTTTGGGTTCAAATCCTTTGTTGAAAATTCATGCTTTTAACACTCATTATTTTAGTTGAAAATTAATCTTTTTTGTTGAAAATGTAACAATGAAGAAAAAAAATTTTAATTGAGAATTAATTTTGTTAACCTGGTCTTTGGTCGTTTGGTCGTTTGTTTTTCTGGTCCAAAATTAATCTTTTGCTGGAAAATGCATCTTTATTAGTTGAAAATTCAACTACATGCTTAAAAATTTTACTATTTCATTTTTAGAAAATTAATCTTCTGCGTTAAAAAAAACATCTTCTGGGTTGAACTCTCCTGATGAAAATTTTTCATTCTTTTAACTACCAATGTAACTATTCCATTATTGGTTGAAAACTGATACTTTTTATAGAAAATTGATCTTTTCTAGTTGAAAATTCATATATTTTGTTAACAAGTTGTCTTTCAAGGGTCGAAAATTAATATTCTTAGTTGAAAATTTATCCTCTTTTTTATTAAAAATGTAACAGTTTGGGTCTAAATTAATCTGATTTGATTAAGAAATCAAGAATTTGGTAGAAAATTAAACCATTTGGTTTAAAATTAACTTTTTTGTTAAAAATTAAACTATTTTTATGAAAACTCAACTTTTTAATAGAAAATTAACTTCTTTGTTAAAAAATGATATTTTTGTGTGAAAAGTTCAACCGTTTTATAGATAATTCGCCCTTTTGGCTTTAAAATTCAACAAATCTGTTAAAATTAATTTATTTTCTTGAAACCTCGTGTTTTTAGTAGAACATAATTCATCTTGTCGGAAAATTAATCTTTTTGTTTGAAAATTTAACTATTTAGTTCAAAATTAATCTTTTTTATTAGAAAAGTCAACTGATTGGTTAAGTTGAACTAATTTGTTAAAAATTCTAATTTTTTAAAGATTCATCTCCTTGGTTGAAAATTTAACTATTTCATTTTTTTTTTAAATAATCTTCCGGGTTAAAAATCATCTTTTGGGTTGAACTCTTTTGTTGAAAATTCGTTTTTTTTTATATTGAGAATTAATTTATTTAACTGACAATGTAACTATTCAACTTTTGGTTGACAATTGATATTTTCATTGAAAACTAACCTTTTATAGTAAAAAATTAATTTAATTTGTTAAGCAGTCGTTTTTTTTTTGGTCGACAAATAATCTTCTCGGTTGAAAATTCATCCTTTTTGGTTAAAAATGCAATAAATATTTGAAATCGTTTATAATCTTTGAAATGTTTTGAAATCTTTGAAATCTGGTGTATTGCTTTGTTTAAACTTATACTATTTAAAAAAAAATTTTGTTCTTGTTGAAAATTCAATGAAAAACAAATTAAATCTTTGGAATTCTTGTATTCATTTGAAATCTTTATGCAATTTTCATGAAATCTGCGAAATATTTGTGGAATCCTTCTGAAATCTTTTGTATTCATTTGAAATCATTACAATATTTTTAATCTGTGTAAAATCTTTTGAAACCTCAGAAATCTGTCTTTTGAAAATATATACAATCTTTTAAATGTTTTAAAATCTTTGGAAATATTCGAAATCTTTGTGAAATTTTTCTTAAATCTTCTGTATTTGTTCAAATCATTGAATTATTTGAAATTTTTGTGAAAAATTTTCAAATCTTCTCAAATGTTTTGAATACTTTTGAAATCGTTTCAAATCTTCGAAATGTTTTTAAATCTTTGCAATCTGTATACTGTAACCTTTTTCAAATATTTAAAATCCAGTTTTAATTCTAAAACTGAATTAACATCGAAATTGTCAACTAATATTTTTTATAATTTGTAAGTTTTATATCACAAAAAATGTGTACTTGAACATTCTATACTAGCGAAGACGAAATTAAAAACTTATAGAATTATTTACAATATTAAAGATTGTTCATTGCAATCTATAAAATAATTGGTAAATTCTACAAAAAATGCCTAGAAATCTCTTCATTATCAGTTATTCTTTAATGAGTAAAAGATAAATTATATCTTGATGAATAACAAAAATTACGGTAACACAATTTCTTCTAAACGAGATGTTTCTTTCATAATAGACTGAAAAATTTGAATTACTTTTCGCATTTCAATAAAATAACTGTTTTAAAAGAAAACAAAATTTAATTTAATGTTCTCGTGAAAAATTCAAGAAGATTTCCAGGTTTTCAAAGTAAAAAAAAATTCAAGACTATACCTTATGTTTGGATTTCCACCATGTCGCAGAAACAATTTGGTAACATCTTCGGCAAAGCATTCAGAACTATTTCCAATCGCCAGATGAAAGGGAGCAATTCCGTAAATTGGAATTATAACGTTCGGGTCAGCTTCTTTACTGTCGAGGAGTGTCGTCACCTGTCTAATGTAAGTAAAATAATTATAATTAAATATATTAACGTAAGTTAGACAATTAGCCCAACATTTCACGTCTATAATTGCGAACTTATATCGTCATGATGACTAACAAATATATTTGTTAGATTAGATTTTTAAATTTTTAAACGATCCTATAGTTTTAAATACAATCATTTTTCTGACAAAGAACATTTCATTTATATTTCCGATAAGGGGCCGTACTTAAATTACGTATGGGCCCCCCATGAGACCCCTGAGACCCCCCTCCCTCCTGCAACAAACCGTAATAAAATATTTCTACCCCCCCCCCCC
>CAKNXH010060607.1:124331-140299 GCA_932178445.1 Andricus quercusramuli | reverse complement strand
ATGGAAAATTTAGAAACTAAAATCTTTAACAAATCCAAGCTTAAACCGGAATTCTGGTGCCGTTACTTTGACGACACTTTTGTCATCTGGAGACACGGACTAGACGAACTAAACAAATTTTTCGATTTCATCAATCAAATACACCCTAATATCAAGTTCACTATGGAAATTGAACAAAACGGAAAATTACCTTTCTTGGACGTACTAGTTTATAAAAGATCTGATAACACATTAGGACATGAAGTTTACAGAAAATCCACGCATACAAACAGATACCTGCATGCCTCCTCCCACTACCACCCATCTCAAAAGCAATCGGTCATCAATTATTCCCTTGTATACAGAGCTGTCTCCATAACAGATAAAGATAACTTACAAAAGAAATAACAAAATGTTTAACAAATCCTGATACAAAACGATTACGCAAACAAACAAATCAATAAAGCAATAAGAAAATGCACTCAAGAAAACAAGTCAACACAACCTACTAAAGAAAGAGAGAGAAAAACAACCACCATCCTACCCTACATTCAAGGTATCACGGAACAAATAGGAAGAATTCTCAACAAACACAACATCCAAACTATATTTAAACCACCTGCAAAAATAGGACAACTTTTAAACAACCCTAAAGATAAAAAGGAACCTTTCAGTGATCCGGGAGTATATCAAATCCCTTGTTCTTGTGGTAAAGTCTATATTGGAGAAACCGGGAGGGCGGTAAGTCAACGTGTAAAGGAACATGAGAGTAAAGTTAGGCTAAACATTTCACACAATCAGCAGTAGCTGAGCATCATATCGAAACAGGACATAGTATTTTATTTGACAAAACAACCGTCATCGCCAAAACGTACAATAGATTTCCAAGAAAACATAGAGAAGCAATCGAAATCTTGAAACACCCTAATAACATCCATAGGGACAATGGATATAATACCAATCCGATTTGGCTTTCCGTCCTCCCGGGTTTTTTAAAAAATACTTGATTGGCCAATCAAGTTCAAGCAGTCCCCACCATGGGGCACTTTGGCCAATCACAGGCATCGTAGAGAATACATATATAAGAACAACATAACCTGAAACTTCAGTTTCAGGTCAGCCCTGAAGAAGTGAACTGCAATGTTCACGAAACGTCGGCAACATTCATAGTTTCGCACACGACTGAAACCCGAAAAATCTTTAAATTCCAAATTTTAAAATTTAAATTTATTATAATGAATCATCGTGAAAGTATCAAATCTATTATTAACAGCTGAATTTTCAAGTAAAACTATGAATTGTCAACCAAAAAAACTTAATTTTTAATACACCAATTCATGCACGGCCCGAAATATGCACGTGATTTTAGGGGTTTTTAATGAATACACTGTAATGGAAAAATATGAATAAAGTAGAATTTATCAGCTCATTATATTCAATTTGAAAATTTCCTTTCAATATTTATTGGGGTAGTTCCATTCACATACATTCTTCGAAAAAAATTTACAATCGCCCCCTCCGCAAAATTTACTGGATCCTCCCATGATAATAATAATAGGTCTTATTCGAGAAGCAGAAAATATTTAATTATGTTCTTTACCTCATTTTAAGGAGGAGATTTCAGACTTTAATCCAGCAAAGTTACAATTTTTCCATTCACTTCAAGAGCGTGGAAATTGAGAATAGGAAATTGGTCAGAAACGGAAACTAGGTCGGTCTTTTTCACAAAACTTTAAAAAATAAAGTGTTTTGTAGGTACCGATTTATGGATTCCAATGGAAAAAAATGTCTATTGATTTCCTGTTTAAAATAAAACTCGGGAGATCAGAAACAAATTAGATCCATTAAGCACGAAGGAAAAGATAACGTCGCTAAGAAGTATAACTTAACTCCTTTATTGGCCTCGCATCTCATGTTTTATTTCACAGTCTAAAATTGGACACTTTATTTTTGAAAGAAAATTTTGAAAAATGAGAAATACACAAATCATTTCAGGAAGTTGGAGAGACAATAAAATTATTAAAATGTATGTATCATCAGTGATTTTGCTAAGTGAGATGTTGCTCTTGCAACTGCTTTCAATTAATCCCTCACAATGAGCGATGAAGAAAAGAAAAGAATTTTTCAGAAGTCCAGTCCTGACCTGAAGTGTGGCTGAATTGAGGCAAAAAATGTGATTAGAAAAAGATATCCAGTTCCAGGGTATAAAATGCGGAAGTTAACAATCCTAAAGTAAGATAAAAACTAACTTGCCAAATGGAAGAAAATGAGTTTAATAAAAAAAAAAAACTAATTTCGTGTAAATCATTGAAGAAGTCGAATAAAACAATATGAAATTTCTACCTACAAGGATGAATTTCAAAACCAAACACACGAATTTTCAACCAAGAAGATTAATTTGCTACCAAACAACATGAATTTTCAATAAAATAGAATTCTTAACTAAGAATGACAAATTTTCATCCAAAAATTGAAAACTTTAATAAAAAAAAATTACAAAAAATAGTCACGTTTTCAACTGAAGAAACAATTTTTCAACAAGTAATGATTTTTTAATCAAGAAAAAATAGTTAATCCGAATTGTTGAATTTTCAAGCTGAAGGACGAATTTTCGCTAAAACTGTCGAATTTTCAAGCCGAAAATATGAATTTCAACAAAAAAGTTAATTTAGAACTAAACATTTGCATCTTTAACTACAAACAAGAGGAAATTTCGAACCACCAATATTAGTTTCCTATCAAAGAAACTAATCTGTAACTTACAAGGATTAATTTTCAACAAAAATTAAATTTCCGGTTAAAAACCTTTGTCAAAAAACTATTTCTGTATCTCGGCCTGGGATTGCTGATTCAGATATTGCAAAATGAAATACAAATTTTATTTTTCATGATTACTCTAATATTTGTGGCTTATTTGGCACCAATTTTAATTCACAGCTACCCTGAAGAATACATCATTGCAATAAATTTATAGATATTATTAAAATTCATAATATGCATTATTAAACATTTTATTGCAACTTCTGACGTTTTTCCATAAATTTGATTTGTTTATTTTCAATATTATTTTTCACGATTTAAACTAAAAATACGCATCTTAGCGTCAGGTGGTTCCAAGCAAATTTTTAGATATAATTTAGGCGAAAAATGTTGCTAGATAAAATGTTACTGTAGCTTGCGTCCTTTTTCCAAAAAGTTAATTTTTTTATTGTCAATATATTTTTATAACAAGAACTTATAACAAATTTGTAGATATTTTTCGGTTTTAATTCTTTTCGTACCTTGTGTACTTTTATATTATTATATTCGTTCCTACACATCCTATCAAAAAATTATTAATAACAAATTTGTTGATTCACTTTTCTCGTATCCTGCATAGTTTGACTAGTAAAATAAAATTTTGGATTTTTCATTATTTTTTGTGCGGGCAAAATTTTAATTTTCGATTTTTAAACCAAACTTAGAAAGTTGTTGCGATAATCGTGTAGGGTGTTGAAAATGCAACATTTTTCTCTCTTCGACATTTTTTCATATCGTGCGTTGTTTGGCTTGAAATGTTCATTTTTTTTTTTTTTTTTTTTAATTTTGTAAATGCCGTAACTCCAGTAATTTTTGTTATCAAATAGAGTCATGAAGGTAAATTGTTAGTATTTTTTAGTACTACTAAAAACCGTACATATAATTTACAAATATTGAAAAGGGTGGTCTCAGAAATTTTTTAAATGCGCTCACTTTTTTAATTTTTATCCTTAATGGCTGGCTAACTAACTTGAGGTTCATTTTAGGATACTTGGAGAGTAAGCCAAAGCCGAATCCAATCTGTCAATTTTTTCAAAATTCGTGCTCACTGACATTTAACAAGAACTGGGGGAGTGGTCAAATTTTACACCAATCTACTACCTTTTCTAATGACAAAGTAAAAAGAAACGAAGTTTCAACAAAATCTTCAAATTTTTAACCAAAGAGTTGGATTTTCAACCAAATATTCGAATGTTAACCAGCCAAAATGAATACTCAAAAAAATGTAAATGATTTTTCAACAGAAAAATATGAAATTTCTACCTACGAGGATGAATACTAATACCAAACACGCGCATTTTCAACGAAGAAGATTAATTTTCTACCAAAAAAGATGAATTTTTAACAAAATACGTGAATTTTCAAACAATTAGTTGAAATTTCAACTAAAACGGACAAATTGATAAGGTAAAAAATAATAAGAATTTATATCAAATTAAGTTTACCCAACAAAAGAAGGGAGACGTCGCTGATGTGGTGTCAGGACCGCGGGGGGTAGCAGCCTCCGATCCTACGGGGAGGATCGCGAAGAGCGTTCAGACTGCTGGAGTCGTCTTGACCTCCGATCCTACAGAGAGGATCGAGAGGGACGTGTTAGGTCAGTTCCAGCCAGGAGGAAGGAACTTCGCCGGTGGAGGGCGAGTGTTGTCTCAACCAGAGCCTCCGATCCTACAGGGAGGATCGTGAGAGCAGACCTGGCGGAGAGAACCGAAAAAGGCAAGCGGCCCTCCGATCCTACAGGGAGAATCGTGAGGGTGAGAGGGTTGTCGCGCCTCGTTAGTCGGCACCCCGATCCTACGGAGAGGATCGCGGGGATGGATCCATCGAAAATGGGATGGAGCGTTAGGAAGAACGGTCCAGGACCGTAGAAATTATAAAACAAGGAAAAAATAAGGACTTACTTGACTCGGGTATCCTGAAGTGAGAGGGTGCGGAAAAAGGGGGGTGTCTCACCTTCTCCCTGGGCCTCCGATCCTACGGGGAGGATCGAGAGGGGCTGCTCCCTAGCCGGATTCACTTTGACCGAAACAAGTTTCGGCGGGCCTTGTCGCGCTTGGTGACAACCGAGGGCCTGGTGCGCCGACCAGCGTCCGAAATCCTGGGTGAATCTGCGGCGACGCGGGTAACCACTGATCGGAGCCGAGTCGGAGAAGGTGTGGGGGGACCGGCCCGAGGACGGAAGATCAGAGATATCGCCTTGCGTTTTCTCGGGGTTTGCTTCGGTGGTCTCAACTTCCGGGAAGTGGCCTCCGGTCTATCAGTTGGCTCTCTCGCTCCTGGAGTCTGTCTTACAGACCCTTGATGAGGGATGCCGATGTGGGAACTGGCCCAGGCCTGGGTGACTCGTTCCCTCGCAGAGGGGAGCTCTAACTGAGGATCTCGGAGGAGGGTAACTCGTCGATCCCGCAGTTTCGCCCTCGGAAGTTTGGAGGGTCCTGCAATTTCGCCCAGAGGTAACTGGGGTCGTTGAAGCTCGCCCTGGTTCCCCAGCGGGGGTTGCTGGAGGCCGGGGGGTGAGGCCTGGATTGGAGAGGTCCTCAGCTCGAGGACATCGTCGTCATCTACTAGAGGCCGAGTCGGAGTAGGCGCGAGTGGAGAGAGGAGTACTGGCGGGGGGGATAAGGCCCCGAAGAACTCAAGTGCTTCTTCCAACAGCACGTCCTTAGGCTCCGGGGGGACGGAGTCAATGTCCGGGTTCTACGACGGGGTGTAGGTCCGTGGGGGTCCTGGATCAGGGCTAGAGGAGAGGGGCTGTCCCCGGTTCTTCTTGGGCTTCTTACGTCGTTTTGGGGGCAACCATAATCCTGCCGTCGGATTTCTCTGGAGCTCTGCATGGATCTGACGTCGGAGTTCGGCCCGCCGCTTGTTCTGGCTCGGCTTCCGGAGGGGAGGTTCTACCTGGAGGAAGAGAATAGAGACCCCGAGGGAAGAAATTAACCAGAGCCCTCTGTTCCTAAGGTGAGGATCATGAGAAAGGGTCACGACGGTAAAGATCTAGCCTGAGTGAACTCCGATCCTACAATGAGGATCGAGAGTGGGGTTGAGTTTAGAAAAAAAATCCCGATTCTCCGATCCTACGACGAGGATCGCGAGAAGAAATCCGATTCAATTAAATCTGATCGTTCTCTGATCCTACGATGAGTATCGTGAGAAGAGACCAGGTTTAATTGCGTTCGACGATAGTAAAGTTAAGTGTAAATGCACTCCGCTCCTACAGCGAGGATCGTGAGTGGAGTTGAGTTTAACATAAATCCATATTCTCCGATCTTACGATGAGGATCGCGAGAAGAAACCCGGTTCAATTAAATCTGATCGGTCTCCGATCCTACGATGAGTATCGTGAGAAGAGACCAGGTTTAATTAAGTTCGACGAGAGCGACGGTTAAGTTGAAACGGAGAGAAAAAAAAACATTAATTGATGGAGCACTGAGGAGAACCAAGATACTTACATTCTTGGGTTGTTCCGGAACCACGACCTGAGAAGGCGACGACATCGTAGGGAGTTGGATTCCCCCCCCCCCCCCAATAACCCAAGAAAAAACCACAGAATTCACTTTCAGACAAAATATTGTTTTATTTGCTCCCGCACCACAGACGAATGAAAACCGAGGACACAAATTTTCTGGAGTCGTTCCGCTCTGAGAGAGAGGGAACCGCACTGCAATAAACGCACGGGATAACTATCACTGGTTAACCGGACTGAGCAACGAAGTGCTTCGCGAACGGAAGGGTGGCCAGTCGGTTGGCAGGTACCGCGGAAGAGGCGAGATGCACGCTGGGCATCGGTCGGTGATCAACTGACGAGCTGACCGCGGGACTGAACCTCGTCCCGGGGTCCGCTCGTCACGCCGCGCATGGCGTAACTTAATACTAACAAAGGGAGGGGGAGCGTAGCGCGCCAATATTTAAACTAGACTACGGGAGTAAAAAGGACTGAGAGCTGTCATTCTTTGGGAGGGACAACAGAAAAACCGAGACCACCATTGTTTCGAACATTGGTGGTTTTGTTGTGTAAGAAAATATTTAAACAAGGGTGAAAAAGTTAAATTTTCAGTAAAAAAATCAATTGGAACAAAAAATACGAATCTTCTACGAATAAAGATTTTTCAGTCAAGAAAAAGGAGTTCATCCGAATTGTTTAAGTTACAAACGAAAATACGGGTTTTCTCCAAAAACAGTTAAGTTTTCAACAAAAAAGTTCATTTTTGCCCAAAAAGTTTCATTTTAATAAAAAAAGAAGAAATTTTTAATTCATTAAGATTATTTTTCTACTACAGAAGATGAATTTGCAACAAACAGATTAATTTTCAACAAAAAATGGAAAATTTGCATTTTCAGTTGAAGACTTAATTTAAAGCAGAAAAAAAAAGAATTTTCAACGGAATAGGTAAATTTCCAGTCTAAAATGCTTTTTAGTAAAGTGGTTCAACTTTTCCTCCAGTATTTGAATTTCCAATTTGAAAAAATCAATTGTCAACCAAAATGGAGTGGATACATTTTCAGTTAAAAAATTAGTTTTTATCCAACAGAAAGAGGGGTCTCAACAGATTAGTTGAACTTTCAGCGAAACAGTTGCATTTTCATTAAAAAAAAAATGTTTTTTTAAAAACAAATTTTGTAAATTTGTAAGCAAATTATGAAATTTGTAACTAAAAATATAATTGCCAGGAGAAAGCATGTGAAAAAAAGAAATGGAAATAGCCGTTTCGGGGTACCCTTAATCGCTTCACACTATCTCGGGACTCTCCAAAACGTTCTTCTTCTCTTTCTTTTTGTTGTGGCTTCTGACAGCGCCGAACAGTAAACGTCGCAACTCCACTGACCTTGCAAGCGCCTCTCTCTCGCCCCTTTGGACCTCCTTGTACGACTAATAGCGTGAACCACTATAGCGGGACTCTAGTGTAAATGATAATATTTTCAAGAAATGTCGTTCCTGATGGCAAGGCTTTGGAGATGAAAAAACGGCAAATAATATTATTGAAGAGCTTTTTGCAACTTTCCATTCAAAATTACACGGTATCTATGAGTGACTTGCAATTTCCGAGACAGAGGAGAACAACGTGGGGGTATGCCTCGCAACTTCAAAGAACGCAGTGGCTCTCATGTTTGTATTTTCTTCGCATTCAACGCAACGTCTCAAAACGATGATCGTGTTGCCACAACACGATGCCATCGTTTTCCCGTAACACTCACAGGAGTGTTCTCCCAAAACTTGCATCGTGTTACGGCAAAACGAAAACTCTCAACACGACGCATCGTGTTGGGAGAAGCGGATTTTTTTCTCAGTGCATAGGTTCAGTCATTTCTCCGATTTTGGCAGAAATGGTTATGGAAGATTTGGAAGCATTCGCTTTCAAGAAGCTGGATTTTGTTTTGCCCTCTTACTATCGGTATGTTGATGACACCTTGTTGTGTGTTCCAGTAGCAAAGTTACAGGCGGTTTTTGATGCTTTTAACAGTTTTCATCCAAAACTTCAGTTTACCCACGAAACAGAGAAAATAGTAAAATCAGTTTTTTGGACGTAGAAGTAATTAAAGCTCAGGATGGTAATATTATTACCAATTGGTACAGGAAAAATACATATTCAGGTAGAATTTTAATTTTCTTTTCGACTCATCCTTTTCAAAACAAAATTGCAGTCATCAAAAACTTAGTCGACAGGGCTCTAGGTTTGTCCCACATTTCATTTCACAAAGAGAATTTGAATATTGTTAGGAATATCCTTTTTCTGAATCATTACACAAAAAAGTTGGTTGAGCAACAAATCACAATTAGAATTCAACAAATCAAAAACAAACAAAGTAACATTTCAGCTATAGATAATCGGAAGGAATTGAGAGAATATAGTTCTTTTAATACTTTTGTTCTTCCTTTTTTTGGTCAAATTTCTAAAACTATTCAATTCATGTTGAAAAAATTTAATATTAATACTATTTTCCGTATAACATTTAAAATGGATTCAATAATAACTTTTGGTAAAGATCCTTTAGATAATTTGAAAAGGGTGGCGTAGTTTACAAGATCACTTGCAAGATCTGTAAGATGACTTACGTGGGACAGCCTGGAAGACTTCTTAATACTAGGGTGGAGGAGCACAAAAGTGATGTTCGTTTAGGACGTTGTTATAAGAGTGTTCTTCCTAGACATACGAGAGGGTTTGTTGATGTTGACCATCAGTTTGACTTGGATAATGTTGAAATTTTACATAGTGAGAGTAATGAGAGAATTCATGGAAATGCTTTATATTAAAAAACAAAATAGGTCCTCTATTAATTTAAAAACTGATTTAGATAGATTAAACAAAAGTTATTCAAGTTTGATTAATTACATTTAGTTTTCATAAGTCTTGACCTTCTCTTATTTATTGTTTGTTGTGACGGATTGGCCTATTGACCCACATTTAGATCTCAGGTATCGAAGGGATAGCGTCGTCGTTTCGTCGCTGCTCCCACCTGTTTTCTTTTTCTTGCCATCATAAGGGTGCTGTGTGAGCACCGAAACGTTGTAATGTACATTTGCATGCTTTTTTATTGTGATTTGATAATAATAAAAATAAAGAAGATGAAAGAAATAAAAAAGAGAAGGAAGGGGATTTGGTTGGTTGCCTTCTCATTTTCTTTCCTCTTTTTTATTTTTATCCAAAGAAACAAATTTTTTATTTTGTTTTTTAGGAATTGCAATAGGAGCATTTTGTGGTGTTTGTCCAAATTTGATCGTTGAATTCTTGTTGTTTTTTTTCAGGAATTCTATATAATGATATTTATAATTAAATTTATAAATAAATATTCACTTTATCTGCTTTGCTTTACAAAAAATATATTCTTTTTCACGAAACTTATAACATGTTTATTGTTTCTTAAGACTCAAGATATAATTTTATTTTCAATTTTGTAAATGATTTACTTACGAGCACACATTATGAAATAATTAGTAATTAATTATCAATTAATAATCATAACAAAACATATTTTTTAAACATCTTTTGATATTTCAGTATTTATTTCTTCTTAATTTAAATTGAATTTTAGAATCTAGAAATTAATTTCAATAATAGTAAAAATGGAGAATAAAATCAGTAAAATCTATGAAAAATAATAAGAGAGGCCCTTTCTCGAATCATAAAGGTCAAGTGAATGATCTGCCTCACTCCAGGTACCTATAGCAGTAGTAGTGATTAGGTCATTGAAATGGAAAATTTTGAAAGGGCTTAAGCTTCTTAACCCAAACTTGCCAGCTGTTTATAGATGTCCAAGAAGTTGGCACCGCCATTTTTTTTTTTTTTAGCAAAAAAAAGTTGTGCTGAATTGTGCTAGGTTTGTGCTCCATCGTACCCCAAAATTTTAATGAAAAAAAATTAAAATTGAAGCCAAAATTTAAAAAAAAAAAAAACACTTTTCCGGGCCAGCACCGCCATTTTGTTTTTTCAAAATAACAAAAGATGTGCTCAATTGTGCTAAGTTTGTTCTCAATCGTGTCGTACACAACTTTTCAAAACAATCAAAATTGGAGCTAAAATTAAAAAAAAAAACTTTCCCGGGTCAGCACCGCCATTTTGTTTTTTCGGAAAAAATGTTGTGCTGAATTGTGCTAGGTTTGTACTCAATTTTGCCGTTAAAGATTTTTCCAAAAAGTCTAAATTTGAAACGAAATTTTCAAAAAACATTTGTTCAGACACTACGTGCAAAACAATTATTGTCCTATACACTTTTTACTTAGGTTTTTGAATCCAAATTTTTTCAAAATGCGAATTTCTAAAATTTTAAAGTTGTGCTGGGTTGTTCTAGGCGTGAAACCCCATTATTGTTTCATACACTACACTCTGGCCGACGTATTCTATAGGCATAAATAAAGTAAAGCTTTTTTTTCTGAAATTTTAAAGCACGTATCCCCATGTGTGAGGGTCCGCAGTTTTTTATTCCCCGCTCTCCTATCGGACTTTATGTTTTCAGGCTAATTTTTTTCGCCAATTTATGGAGGAATCATTCTAAAAGAACATAACATGATTTCTATGAGGGGGGAGATAAAACTTTGCTGATTCTCATGGATTAACTTTCAACCAAGCATTTGAATTTTTAACCTAAGTAGATACATTTTTAACAAAAAATATAATTGGTAATATTTCACCTATTGTATCTCGCGCTTCGCGCTCGATAATCTATTCACCTCGCGCTACGCGCTCGGACAGATTTGCCTGAAGCTTTGAGCTTGGTTCCTCTGGGTTTTCGTCGTTATGACCTGGTTTTGGTTTAATTATGTAAGTTTTACATAGAAAGAGGAAGTAATTTACTTACGGTTCTATCGACCTTAAGGAACACATTCTCATCAAGACACTCGCGCTTCGCGCTCGATATTAAGTTTAAAAATGATTTAGACCTTGCGCTTCACCCTCGTTTCTGTTCATCGTTTAATGGAAACTCAAAAGTTTGAACGCGCTCACGATGCGCGATTTGGTTGTCGCGCTTCGTAACGACAATATGTTATGTTCTATGTTTTTCAGATAAAAATGACTAAATTTGTATTTGATCTAAAATGAAAAAGGAAATTCCTTCACTTAAGCGTAAATGTCCGTATCTTTCTAATTAATCATACAATCGGAAAGATTTCTTCCAACTATCTGAAAATGGGGGAAAAAAGTATCTAAGTTGTTTTTGGAACATACATATGATAAATTTTTAAATGATTATTTAAAAATGGACATTTGACCAGAACCCGGGGGGGGGGGGGGTTTTACACAAATCTAATAGCTTCTCTGGATGAGAATGTAAAAATAGAATGAAATGTTCGAATTTTCAAGTACCATGAGCATTAATTATTATCATACCATTAGGACATTTCCCTTTCGGCGTAGGCGAGACTAGCTCGGTTGGAAAATAGTAATGTGGGGAAGGAGGTATAGATTTGTTAGATTTATGTAGAATTTTCGTGTTATTTATTTAAATAACATGTTCGTCCCGCAACACTGCTCCGACCCAGGTGGCCGATCAATCTCTCTAGCGATTACCCCAAGTGAAGAGCCTCACAAAATTGTTATGTGTGGTTCCCCACTTGGGCCCATTAATGTCCAAGGTCTTTTGTCTCGGGCGTCATTCACTTTATTTTCACTCTGTTTACAAACTATTTGTCGCCACACTTTTCTGTCCTGGCATACTTCTCTAGCTTCCTTCACGTCCATGCATTTTTCCATGCAAGCTCTCGTGTTTATATGGCTTCTTATGTCTCTTCGGACTGAGGTCTCATTCGCACATTCTAACAATTCTTTGGGCGGTCTACGTTTGAGCATGCTGCCATTTACTTTACCTTTATACACTTGTTTGGTCAGTCGTTCATCTTCTAGTGTCTCTCCTGTAACACATTCTTTGAGGATTGTCTCGTTTCGGACTTTGTCCATCAGTGTTTTCCCGCATATTATGCGCAGAGGTTTCATGCCGATCGCGTTGATTTTACTCCTGTCCTTTTCTCGACAGGTCCATGTCTCACTACCGTATAGTACAGTTGGTACGAATATGCAATTATGTATGGCCATTTTAAATTTTTTTGATATATTTTCACTTCTGAGAATGGACCCTGCTCTACCGATAACCTTCTGACCCTCTTTTTTGCGCCTATCTATCTCCCCATCTGACTTCCCGTCACTAGTGAATAGGCTACTTAGACATATGTATGTACTTATCAACTTGTTCTAATTTCTTATCACTTAGGACAATTTTGCACATTGCGTTATCATCTTTTCCTTCAAATACTATGATTTTTGTTTTATTTACGTTAATTTTCACAGTTTTAACAATGATATCCGTAGCATAGTCCATGCGCCCTCTATATCTTTATTGCTTATAAGTGCTTCTCAAGTTGCTCTATCTATGCGTTCCTTTAACTCATTCTAAAAATCTACCCGCACTTCCGGTTTCTGTAAATTTTCGATCTTGTCTCGCGCTTGTTTCATTTGTTTGGTTCTCTTTCTTCTCCATTAACTAATTTTTCCCTGTTACAATTTTTTGTTGTTGGATCCCCAGAATTACTTAGCACCCTTTCTGTATATGTACCCTGACGTTGGATGCCGACCCATTCGTTCATATCTCCTAGCAGAATGATTCTTTCACCATGATCGCAAGTACTTATTGTATCATTTAAAGTGTCCCAGAAGGCGTCTTTGACGTCTCTCTGATCACTATCAACTGGGGCGTAGCACGCTTTGGTAAATAATCTTCTGATTCCTACCTTCATTCTAACCCACGGCAATCTGGGCGATATCTCCTTGATCTTTGAGATACTGTTTTGCTTCTTTATTCATAATCTAACCGACGCCTTGATTACAATGTGATTCACCATCTACTCCTCACCATATTTTAAAACCGCCTTTCAACACCCCATTTTCTATGTTTCTACTATCGCAACCCTTTTTCTTTATCTCTGATACGCATAGAATATCTAGTTTCCTTACGTGCATAGTTTCTCGTAGTTCTCTTACCTTAAGATTACGGAGGGGAGGGGGGGGGGCAAGGAATGGAAATCGAGAGACAGTGGCGTAACTATCGGTGTTCCATGTGTTCCAGGAACACGGGCCCCGCAAGCTAGGGGGCCTCCAAAGCTTGAAGTCGAAGAAAAAATGTTTAACAGAGGAATGAACCGTAAATGACTAGTCTACCCTCAGAACACAAATTTTTTAAACGGAGTTACGCCACTGTCGAGAGAGTCGCAATTGGTTGACGATTTATGCTGAGAAGGTCCCCAGCCCTCAGCAGCGTTGCATTAGGTAGGAGTTCCCATGTTTCGATCTGCTAATTCCCGGCCTACCTCTAAACGACGAGCCAATAACTCTTTTTTTTTTGCGCACAAATTTTGTTCAATCATTATTTGTCGTATCTTGCATAGTTTGGCCGCAAAATTGAATTTTTGGATTTTTAATTATTTTTTGTGCAATAAAAATGTGAAATTTTTATTTTTCAAGGAAATGCAAAAAGTCGTTATGATAATCTTGTAGGGCACGCAAAAAGAAACATTTTTCTTATGTTGACTTTTTTTCGTATCGTGCGTTGTTTGGCTGAAAATGTTAATTTTCGTCAATTCTTTCGAAAGTTATCATGCTAACAGTCTAAAAATCTACACACATACACACCCACCCACATACATACAAACAAACATACAGACAGACGGACACATTCGTAAAATCCTGTTTTTTGGGTTCAGGGGGTCTCAAACCGTCGACATTTCAAAAAACCCGGGGGGGGGGGGTAAAATTTTACCCAAATCTTCTCTAGATGAGAATGTAATAAGGATTTTCAACAAAATACTGAAATTCTTAACTAAAACAGTCAATTTTTCAACTAAATAGTTGGTTTTTCAACCGACAGGATGAAATTCACTCATAAAAGTCGTAATTTTAACGTAATGCGTGAATTTTCGAACAAATAATTGAATTTTCAACTACACGGAGAGAAAAATGTAGGCATTAACGCGTGAACATTTGTCACGCACTAATTCAAAAAGTGCGAGCGAAATTTTCAAGAGCCTCCACGGACTTACTCGGTGAGTCTCCTTGCGATTTGCCTTTAGGCCACGCCTTCTGCGAACATTTAGTGGTGCGAACGTGTCAACAGGCAGAACGCGTAGTCCGCGTGGTCTAAAGGAAAATCGCAAGAGACTCACCGAGAAAGTCCGTGGAGGCTCTTGGAAATAAAACAAGAGACCCCTGCGATATGCGCCTGATGAATAGTCCATGCGTTAGTATCATGAACTCTCTTGCGCTAAACCCCGGATTTTTTATCCGTGTCATAAAATAAATTTTCATCCAAAAATGGATTATCTGAATTTGTGGTTAAAAAGTTACGTTTTAATTGAGGAAAAAAATATCAACAAAATAGTAAAGTTTCATACCCAGCAAATGCAGACCTGAGTTAAAAGTGTATAGGAAAATAGTTGTTTCTCACGCCTAGCACAACCCATCACAACTTTTATATTTTTGAAATTCGCATCTTGACAAATTTTGGATATCAAAAATCATTTCGAGAAAAATAAGTTAGATTACGACGAAAAAATATAGACCTGAGTTCAAAGTGTATATGATAATAATTGTTTTTCAAGCCTGGCACAACATAGCACAGCTTTTAGATTTTTGAAATTCGTATTTTGAAAATCTTCGAATTTCAAAAATCATTTCGAGAAAAATAAACTAGATTTCCATGAGAAAATACAGACATGAGTTGAAAGTGCATGCGGCAATAATCGTTTTTCACGCCTAGCACAACCCAGCACAAGTTTTAGATTTTTGAAATTCGCATCTTGAAAAATTTGGGTTTCAAAAGTCATTTTGAGAAAAATAAACTATATTTCCATGAAAAAGCATAAACATGAGTTCAAAGTGTATAGGATAATAATTGTGTTTCACGCCTATCACAACACAGCACAACTTTAAAATTTTTGAAATGGTATCTTGAAAAATTTTGGATATCAAAAATCATATCGAGAAAAATAAGCTAGATTTCCACGAAAAAATACAGACCTGAGTTAAAAGTGTATTTCACGCCTAGCACAACCCAGCATAACTTTTAGATTTTTGAAATTCCCATCTTGAACAGTTTTGGATTTCAAAAATCATTTTGAGAAAAATAATTAGATTTCCATGAAAAAAATAGACCTGAGTTAAAAGTGTATAGGACAATAATTCATTTTCACGCCTATCACAAACCAGCTTAACTTTTAGATTTTTGAAATTCGCATCTTGAAAAATTTTGGATTTCAAAAATCATTTCGAGTAAAATAAACTAGATTCCCACGAAAAAAAAAAACCTGAGTTCAAAGTGTAAAGGACAATAATTGTGTTTCACGCCTATCACAACACAGCACAACTATAAAATTTTTGAAATGGTATCTTGAAAAATTTTGGATATCAAAAATCATATCGAGAAAAATAAGCTAGATTTCCACGAAAAAATATAGACCTGAGTTAAAAGTGTATAGGACAATAATTCGTTTTCACGCCTAGCACAACCCAGCACAGCTTTTAGATTTTTGAACTTCGCATTTTGAAAATTTTTGAATTTCAAAAATCATTTATAGAAAAATAATCTATATTTCCATGAGAAAATACAGACCTGAGTTAAAAGTGTATAGGACAATAATTCATTTCCACGCCTATCACAACCCAGCACAACTTTTAGATTTTTGAAATTCGCATCTTGGAAAATTTTGGATT
>CAKNXH010060607.1:62558-124321 GCA_932178445.1 Andricus quercusramuli | reverse complement strand
GAAAAATAAACTAGATTTCCATGAAAAAATATAGACCTGAGTTAAAAGTCTATAGAAAATAATTCGTTTTCCCGCCTATCACAACCCAACACAGCTTTTAGATTTTTGAAACTCGTATTTTGAAAATTTTTGAATTTCAAAAATCATTTTGAGAGGAATAAACTATATTTCCATGAAAAAACATAGACCTGAGTTCAAAGTGTACGGTACAATATTTTTTTTACGCTTATCACAACCCAGCATAACTTTTAGATTTTTGAAATTCCCATCTTGAAAAATTTTGGATTTCAAAAATCATTTCGAGAAAAATAAACTAGATTTCCATGAAAAAATATAGACCTGGGTTGAAAGTGTGTAGGACAATAATTCGTTTTCACGCCTATCACGACCCAACACATCTTTTAGATTTTTGAAACTCGTGTTTTGAACAACTTTGAATTTCAAAAACCATTTCGAGAAAAATAAACTAGATTTCCATGAAAAATATAGACCTGAGTTCAAAGTGTACGTTACAATAATTTTTTTTTACGCCTATCACAACCCATCACAACTTTTAGATTTTTGAAATTCCCATCTTGAACAGTTTTGGATTTCAAAAATCATTTCGAGAAAAATAAACTAGATTTCCATGAAAAATATAGACCTGAGTTAAAAGTGTATAGAACAATAATTCGTTTTCACGCCTATCACAACCCAGCACACCTTTAAGATTTTTGAAACTCGTATTTTGAAAATTTTTGAATTTCAAAAATCATTATGAGAAAAATTAACTAGATTTTCATGAAAAAATATGAACCTGAGTTAAAAGTGTACAGGACAATAATTGGTTTTCACGCCTAGCAAACCCAGCAGAACTCTCAGATTTTTGAAATTCGCATCTTGAAAAATTTTGGATTTCAAAAATCTGTTAGGTACCCAGCTTAAGAGCAATATAATAACAATAATACTCCCTATATAATCATTATATATGTAGAATAATCAATATGATGTAATTGCGCATGTGCTTCTTGTAGCTTGTATTACTAGTAGAAGGCTCTGGAAGCCTGGAAGCTCTAATCGATAAACCACCCCTTTTGGGCGGCGGCGAGTTAGTCTCGTTCGTCCCGTCTTGTACGTTAGTCGCACTTGTAATCAGTGTAATAAACATAAAAGTGAAATATTCGGAATTAGTTATTAATTAATTCCTGGCGATCCTCCAACGCATAACAAACTGGCGATCCTGCCAGGATAGCTCTTCAACGAAAAAAATCAAAAGGAGGCTATCTACGTGACGAACCTTGGGAAAAAGGAACTAAGGATTTTTACGAAAATCAAAAAAAAAGGAGAGATAAGAATTTCTACGGTAATTCTACAAGGAACTCTACGGAATTCCAAAAAACTCAAAAGAAGAAAACAGGAACTGAAAAAAGAAGAGACAAGATTTCTACGGAAATCAAGGACGAAGACGGGAGAGTTCCACGGAACTCACGACGAACTCCGGATCTACCCACGGGCGACCCGAAAACCCAAAGAAGAAAGAAATTTTGGAAAAAAAATACAGCAAAGAAAACTTCAAAAAGAAAAAGTAAAGAAGGATTTAAAACAAGGAACCTGTAAGGTATTGGGTAAAATTAAGAGCTGAATTAAGTAGGCCTTATTCTACGTAAACCCAATTACCAGAAAGTTCCATAAAAGGAATTTATTGGGAACGTCATATAGACGGTAAAGCCTAGAGCAACCTAATCAGTGGTTTAAGACTCAGAAGCAGAAGCAATAACGAGGTAGCAGTGATCAACGCAGAATCACAGCGCAGCCAACGCCCAAGTATTGATCTCTTTGGACGTCTACGGTCTCCAAAGAAAAAGGGGTAAAACAAAAAGAAGATATTGTAAGTAAAGAAGATTTAAAAATAAGGAGTGTTAATTCTAAGATTATAAACATTGTACGGATTAATTGATTTGACCTACAAATTTGTAACATTTTAATGTTATAAATTCTGTGTTCAAACTATTGTAATCCTCAGGCTTGCGACGGTACACACGCTTACGGTGCTCCCTGGCCTCTGTGTTCCTCAATAAACAATTAACTACTTTAAGTTTATTTGCACGTGGGTCCAGCCCTGTCAGATAATCTTATTGTTTAAACGGGAAAAATCTGTAACGAAAAAAGAAAAAATCGAAGAAAATTGTAGGCAGAAGTTAGGTAAAATTATTGAAAGGAAAAATAGAATCGTGAAATTACACCCGCTCAGGCTAATTAGGTACACTGTACACAAAAGGCAAAAAATTAGTTAACAGAAAATCTTAAAAACTGCGACTGACGTTATCGATAAGATCAATAACCCTTTTTGTACCGCAAGTAATATGTCTCGAGAAACCTCCCCAATCAGATCCTCCCAATCCCCTACACCCATGACCACCAACGAATTGCTCAAAGTTATGATAGCAAGAATGGACGGAATGGATGTTACATTAAATCAAATTATAACTAACGTTAATGCCTTGGCAGGAGAAAACGATAGGCGAATGTTAGAGATACAGAAAATAGGGAAAGCAGTAGGAATGAAAGGAGAGATAGTGACAGATCATCCCGATATAACAAGCGATGAGAGCGAAGGAGAACAGAAAAGGCGCGTACCGTGTGACACTAACCCAGTTCATGTAATCGATAGGTCAGTTAACCCTCCAACCGTACCACCCTCCGGTTCAATCGATTTACTGACGGCCAAGGAAATAATTAGAACTATAAAAGAAATAAACGGCTACGACGATATAGGTATAGAAGACTTTATAAAATCCGTAAAAAGAGGAAAGAAAAGATGTAGTCAACCCGACCTTTTAATGGACTTTATCATAGCCGAGAAAATAAAGGGTAACGCCGAGAAAGCAATTAGGTATACAAGAATAAATTCTTTTGGTGAATTATATAACGCGCTACGACAGAATTTGTCACAATTAGGTTCTGTCTCAGCATTAAGAAGCAAATTAGAAAACGTTAAACAAGGACAAACGGAATCAGTACAAAATTTTAATTTAAGATTTCGACAGGTAGTCAATGAATTAAAATACGCAGTACAAAGTGAACATACAAATCGGACGGAAAGAAAAGTTGCCTTAGACATTGAAGATGGAGAATGTTTAAAACGGTATTTGTTAAATTTAAAAAGAGAAATAGGACTTCAGGTAAAAGCTCAAAAACCCTGTAGTTTGACGGAAGCACAAAATTCGGCTGTAGAAATGGATATATGGCTAAGGGAAGCTCAACCAATTCGATCGCAACCATTTAATAAAACCATAAATCAGTTTCCACGACCACAATTATTAACACCTACACATAGACCTCAAGCGAATACAACACCATTCAAAGTATCAAACCAGAATATGCCTTTAACAGATAGGTTGAAAATGAAATGTTATAAATGTGGGAAACTAGGACATTTAGCGACACAATGTTATACCAAACCTCAAAATTTTCAGAATACTCAAAACCCCAAAAGACCACCTCAAACGCAGGTGAGATTAACAAAGGATTTAGACTCTTCGGAGAACCAAGGAGAGGAAAATTGTTTAGAATATCAGGAAATGAGGCAAGAAGAAATTCAAGAACAAATAGATTACGAAGAGAATGCAGAATATCAGCAATTCTGGACGGTTGCAGTCCATACAAGGAAGAAGAGCCGACGGAAGAAAATACAGATTGTTAGTAGATTCTGGATCTTCGCTGAACTTAATAAAGGAATCAGTTTTAAATCAACCGGCTCATCGATGTATAAAAAACTTTGCAATGGGCAAAGATAACCACCAATCAGAACAAGCAACATATATCACTTATTTAGGAAAAAATCATCTATTTCACATAGTTGATGATGATTTTCCCCTTCCGGAAGAAGGAATAATAGGCTTACCTTTCTTTCAAATGTACAAAAGATATGCTCTAACTAGCAATTATTTAATGTTAGACAATAAAAAGCTTCAACTAAATGATGACGGAGAATACATCTCACAACATTCAAGTTTAATTTGTCAAATTAAAATAGAAGATAGTAATCAAGACGTTTGGATAGAAAATCAAGAAGGAATATCGGATGGTATTTACCGAATAAAAATTAATAAAATAACTTTACCAATATTTAATTATAACACAAAACCCATAGAAATACCAAAAACTATAAATTACGAAAGAATAATGGCTATTGAGTCGAGAGATCAGATTTATAATTCTAAAAAAGAAAACAAATTAGGATCAGAAAGAATAATCGAATTATTGAAAATTTCAAAACTAGATCACATTGAAAATCAAATCAAAGAAGAAATCAAAAAAGTAATAGTTCAATACAACGAAATATTTACTTTAGACACAGACCCACTACCGTGCACAACATTAACTGAACATAAAATCACCCTAAATTCAGGAAAGATAATAAACCTCAAATCACATAAGTTACCTGAGAAACATAGAGAATTTGCATTAGAAGAAACACAAAGATTATTAGATAAAGGAATAATAAGACATTCACAATCACCATTCAACTCACCATTATGGGTAGTCCCTAAAAAGGGAAATAAACTAAGAATGGTAGTAGACTATCGACAGATCAATAAAGATACGGATCAGGACGCTTACCCTCTTCCAGTGATAGACGATATACTAGATCATTTAGGTCAAGCTAAATTCTTTTCCGCGTTTGATATGAGTGCTGGTTTTCACCAGATCCCGATGGAAGAAAAATCGAAAAAATATACAGCTTTTTCAACTTCACAAGGACACTTTGAATATAATAGGATGCCCTTTGGCCTCAAAAATGCTCCAGCCACATTCCAGCGAATGATGGACAACGCTTTTAGAGGACTTATAGGAAAAGAATGCTTCATCTATATTGACGACATCGTAGTATTTGGGAAAACCCTGGAAGAACATAATAGAAATTTAGTCACTGTCTTTGAAAGAATTAAAAAATTAAGACTACGGTTAGAACCATCTAAGTGTGAATACCTCAGACCGGAATTAGAATATTTAGGTCATTTAATAACAAAGAATGGAGTTAAACCAAACCCGGCAAAAACAGAAACTATTAAAAATGTTAAAACGCCAACAACAGTTAAAACAATACAATCATTCTTAGGACTAGTTGGATATTATAGAAAGTTTATAAAAAACTTTTCCACTATAGCCAAGCCTTTGACCAACTTAATACGAAAGGATACAATATTTGATTGGACACCTAGATGCCAAGAAAGCTTTGAAAAATTAAAGGAACTTTTATGCAAAGCACCAGTACTACGATTTCCAAATTTTAAAGAAGAATTTACACTTACAACAGACGCCTCGAATCAAGGATTAGGAGCAGTATTATCACAAAATGGACATCCATGTTTATTTATCTCAAGAACATTAAATAAAGCAGAAGAAAATTATAGCACAACCGAAAAAGAATTATTAGCGATTGTTTGGGCTTGCAAAAGATTACGTCAATATCTATTAGGAACCAAATTCAAAATTCAAACAGACCATAAAGCTTTAGTCTGGTTACATAATGTAAAAGACCCTAGTTCAAGATTACTTCGATGGAGATTAAGACTCGAAGAGTATAAGTATGAAATAGTATACGTAAAAGGAAAAGAGAACAAAGCAGCTGATTGTCTTTCGAGACTTTTCCTACTTCAAGGCCAAGAAATAGGTAATGATTCAGATACAACTATACCACTAGACAGTAGTGACTCTGATAATGAAAGTGATAATAAAGAACCTATACTGAAAAAACCTGTAATTACCGAACAAAGAGTATTAGGAGATAAGGAAAAGATAAAAATTAAGGAACCATCAGAAGAAGAAGAAGAAGAAGAAGAAGAAGAGGAAGAAGAAGAGAAAGAAGAGGAAGAAGAAGATAATCAACTATATAAAGGATTTTTAGAATGGAAAGAAAACCCAGTAACGAACAATAAAGTTAAAATTAAACCAAACGCTGAAGGAAAACTTTGGAAATCAATAAATAAAGCAGGCATGCCCGATTATAATGAAGAAAATTGGATACGTTATTTAGGATTATTAATAACAGAATTTAGAGAGAGAGGACTAACAATAGTGAGATTAATTTTTGGTGACCCAACCTTTACACCAATTGAGAAGGAAACTCTTTTGGAAATATTACAATATATATCTAATTATTACCCTGAAATAGGATTTCATATATGTTTCAATAAAACCAGAGAATTAACTAAAGAAGAAAAGAAAACCATAATTAAAGAAGCTCACGCTAACCATCTTGGAGAGAAAAATACAATACAAAAAGCAAGAGAAATTGGTGAATGGAAGAATATGGATGAAGAAATTAAGAAATATGTTAAAGCATGCCCTATTTGCCAATTGCAAAAGACAACAAGAATTACTAATCAAGCACAATCAATCATTCCAGACACACCTACTAACCCTAATGAAAAAATCGCATTAGATGTTTTTGGTCCGTTGCCAGAAACGAAAATAGGTAATAAATATATTTTAAGTATTCAAGACAGATTAACAAGGTATACAGTTTTAATACCTATGAAAAATGAAACCGCAGAAACCATAATTGAAAGTATGATTGATCATTATATATATACATTCGGAGCCCCTAAAACAATACTCACTGATCAAGGAACAAACTTTTTATCGGAATTAATGCAACAATTTGAAGATGCATTAAATATCAAGCATATAAAGACAACATCTTTCCATCCACAAGCGAATGGTAATATAGAAAGAATGCATTCAACTTTAAAAAATCTCATTAAAACATCAATGGAAGATAATGGTAAACAATGGGATGAAAATTTGAAATTCATTACATTTATAATTAATACAATGAAAAATGCAAGCACAGGCTTCTCACCTTTCGAGATGACATTCGGAAGAGATCCTAATATCCCATCAGCAATACCAAGATCACCAACACTCACATATGCTGATTTAATGAAGAAATGGAAAATCAAACATGACAACGTGATTAGAAAAGCAAAAGAAAGAATTGAAATAGAACAACAAAAAGCTAAGAAACGTCTGGACGAAAACATAGTTAAAAGTCACCCAGTTTACAAAATAGGAGATCGAGTCAAATGGAAAATAATACAAAACAGAACAAATTAGACCCGAGTTGGAAAGGTCCAGGAATTGTTACAGAAATTACAAAGAATAATAATTTAAAAATTAAGTTTGAAGGTAAAACGCTCCAAATTCACATCGATCAAGTGATGCCGTTTTATGTTCCAGGAAAATGATGATACTGATACTATGGATGTTAATGATAACGACACAAGCAAACTATAATCTACGAGAAGTTTATGGAAACTTCTATCTGGAGGAAATTAGCAAAGCATATCTATACCACGAGGAATGGAAACTAATTATAGGAGTAAATTTAACCACAAATGAAAATAGTTTTCACGATTTGGAACGAGTAATTGATTTAGTGGAACAAACATGTGAAAATGAATGTATAGCAAAGAACGAAATAAGATTAGTAAGACATAGAATTAACAAATTAATAACTAAAACTACAATTTTGCACAAATTACTAGGAAAACAAAGACATAAAAGAGGACTAGCTAATTTCATAGGTGATATTTCAAAAACCCTTTTTGGAACCCTAACGGAATCCGACTTAAACGAAATAAATACAGAATTCGACAAATTATATAATAATAATGAGAGAGTAGTCTCCGTTTTGAATAACAAAACAAAGATCTTCAAAGTAATGTTAGATACAGACCGTGAAGTGGTAGATAGGATTGCACTGGGATCTCAAATAATTAAAGGCAATACGAAAGATAATTTTATTAATACTAAATTAATTTTAATAAATATCTTAATTGACGAACTAAACGAAAATATAAATATAGCAATAGATGCTATCAATAATGGTAGATATGGAATTATACATCCACAGATTTTAACGCCCGAAATTTTAAAAAATACTTTAGAAGAATTCGAAATGCAACATAGAACAAAATACTATTTCAGAGAAGACTACCAAGGAATTCTAGATGTCAGTTCGGTCGCAGTGGCGGTGGTAGGTGGATTGTTAAGCTATATGGTTAATATTCCGATTTTTGAAAACGAAGAAGGATCTGTAAAAAGAATAATCCCTATACCAAACAAATTTGGTAAAATATTCCTTTCCATAATTCCTGACCATGACTTGATAATCGACTTCGAAGACAGTTACGTACCGACTGATAAAGAGACAATTAACAAATGTAAACAAATAAATAAACATTTAATATGCAAAAGAAATCAGCCAAATTTAAAAATTTATGAAACAAACACGTGTGAAGCAAGTTTGCTAAGAAGGTATGCAGGTGTAGCTTGCTCACAGTCCCCTTATTTGCTCCACAAGGAGACGTATATACCGGTAATAGGAGGTTATATTATAATTCCGACAACAGACATAAACCTAGATGTAGTATGTGGAGAAAAAATCAAACCGATCCAAATCAAAGTTGCCACATTGGTCACCGGCGAAAATTATGAAATATATAGTAACCATGATAAACTTTATTTATCAAAAAACTTAAATATAACTAAAACCATTATTGTCAACGAAACTTACGATGTGCAACAGAATTTAGGAAACCTAGATAGTTTAGAGAATAAATTAGCTCTAATGCCAAAACAAATTGATGTGGATGTACTTAGGAAGGCTCAATTAGGTTTGAACAACATCCGGGATATGCTTAATAATATGTCTACTCATAAAAAACCAAAAGGTTGGACTGAAACTGCTTCGGAATGGTTACAGCGTTTAGGTTATACAGCGATAGGATCAATAATCCTATACGTGCTGTTTAAGTGTGGTATTATAAGATATATAACTAAATGTATAACTAGGAAAATTATCCTTTTTTGTATAAAGAATAAAGTGGAGAATCAGCCTAATGTCGTAACTTATACAACAGGTGTAGAAGCAGTACAACCAAGAGCGTCTATATTGCGAACAGTAAATACGAAAAAGATTCAATTATAATTCCGAGGACGAAATAATGTCTAAAGAGGGGGGTGTTAGGTACCCAGCTTAAGAGCAATATAATAACTATAATACTCCCTATATAATCATTATATATGTAGAATAATCAATATGATGTAATTGCGCATGTGCTTCTTGTAGCTTGTATTACTAGTAGAAGGCTCTGGAAGCCTGGAAGCTCTAATCGATAAACCACCCCTTTTGGGCGGCGGCGAGTTAGTCTCGTTCGTCCCGTCTTGTACGTTAGTCGCACTTGTAATCAGTGTAATAAATATAAAAGTGAAATATTCGGAATTAGTTATTAATTAATTCCTGGCGATCCTCCAACGCATAACAAATCATTTCGAGAAAAATAAACTAGATTTCCACGACAAAATATAGCCCTGAGTTAAAAGTGTATAGGACAATAATGGGGTTTTACGCCTAGCACAACCCAGCACAGCTTTTAGATTTTTGTAATTCGCATTTTGAAAAATTTTGGATTTCAAAAATCATTTTGCGAAAAATAAACTAGATTTTCATGAAAAAATATGGACCTGAGTTAAATGTGTATAGGACAATAATTGTTTTTCACGCCTAGCACAACCCAGCACAACTTTTAGATTTTTGAAATTCCCATCTGGAACAATTTTGGATTTCAAAAATCATTTTGAGAAAAATAAACTAGATTTCCATGAAAAAATATAGACCTGAGTCACAAGTGTATAGAACAATAATTGTTTTCCATGCCTAGCACAACCCAGCACAACTTTGAGATTTTTGAAATTCGCATTTTGAAAAATTTTGTGTTTCAAAAATCATTTCGAGAAAAATAAACTAGATTTTCATGAAAAATATGGACCTGAATGAAAAGTGTATAGGACAATAATTGTTTTTCACGCCTAGCACAACCCAACACAACTTTGGGATTTTTGAAATTCGCATTTTGAAATATTCTGGATTTCAAAAATCATGTTGAGAAAAATAAACTAGATTTTCATGAAAAAATATGGGCCTGAATTAAAAGTGTAAAGAAGAATAATTGGTTTTCACGCCTAGCACAACCCACCACAACTTTTAGATTTAAGAAATTCGCATTTTGAAAAATTTTGGATTCAAAAACCTAACTAAAAAGTGTATAGGACAATAATTGCTTTGCACGTAGTGTCTGAAACAATGTTTTTTGAGAATTTTGGTTCAAATTTGGACTAACTGGAAAAATTTCTTGTGGCACAATTGAGCACAAACCTAGCACAATTCAGCACAACTTTTGTTTTTTAGAAGAAACAAAATTGCGGTGGTGGCCGGGAAAAGTTTATTTCTAATTTTGGCTTCAATTTTGACTTTTCTCAACAAATTTTTGCGGTACGATGGAGCACAAGTCTAGCACAATTCAACACAACTTTTTTTTCTTGAACAAACAAAATGGCGGTGCTGGCCCCAAAAAAGATTTTTTTGAATTCTGACTCAAATTTTGAATATTAAAAAAAAAATCCGGCACAATTCAGCACAAACCTAGCACAATTCAGCACAACATTTGTTTTTTCGAAAAAACGAAATAACGTTGCCAAATTCTTGGACATTGTTTATAGCCAATAATACTTACTGGTTTTCCCCAAATATATTTCCCAGAACTTTGCAATTTAGTCCAGGTATCTGGCACTTTTTATCGTATTAAGTAGGTTATGGGGCGTGCATAAATTACGTAGTCTTCGTTCGATATTTATTTTTGAAGTTGATTTATCTATTTTAGTGGAAATTCAACTACTTGTTAGAAAATTATTTTTTCCTTTGCAGAAAGTTAATCCTGTTGGTTCAAAATTAAATTATTTTGTTGAAAATTTGGAAGTGTCTGCGCATGCCGAAAAAAACCAGATATGCGTACCGATCTTTCGGTAGAAATAGCCCCTTTTTCAGCGCCCCTATTCGTATCTAAAAAAACTGGCTACTTGTACCGAAATTTCGGTACACGTAGGCACGGCCTAATAATTTATGTACTTTGTTAAAACTTTCGTTTTTTCTTTGTAAAAAGTTAATCCTCTTGGTTCCAAATTCAACAATCTGTTTTAGCAGAGGATAAAACCGTTTTGTTGGAAATTCGCCTTTTTTATTCAAATCTCCTGTTCTAAATTTAAAAATAAAACCTTTTTAGTTTCAACTAACACATTTTGTCTAAAGTTCATCATTTTTGGTGAAATTTTTTTTGTTTATCAACTGAAAAATCTCCTTGTGTTGAGGATTGAAGTATTGTGTTTAAAATTAACCGTTTTGGTTCAAATCCACTCTTCTAAATTAAAGATGAAAGTTTTTTTCGTTGAAATATCAACTATTGCTTTTTTTTTGTGGAAATTCGTCTTTTTAGTAGAAAAAACAACCTTCTCAGTTGAAAATTTAACTTTTTAATTGATATCTTATATGTTTCGTCAAAATCCTTTTTTGTTGTAGAAAATAATTCTTTTTTTAATGCAACTGTTTGGTTGAAAATTAAAGTGTTTTTGATTCAAAATTAATATATTCTTTAGTTGATACCACGCTGAAAACACCAGTTCCCGTTAGATCACTGAAGTTAAGCAGTGTTGGGCGCGGTTAGTACTTGGATGGGTGACCGTTCGGGGAATACTGCGTGTTGTTGACCCGTCGTGGGTGTGGTGGACCCACACTGGTAGTATTTATCCAGCTAGAAACACTACCCGAATCGGGTAGTGAGGCAATGAACTTTCGAGTTTGAAATGCTAATCAATTTTTTTTTTTTTTTTTTAGTTGAAATATGAACTATTACATTTTACAAGCTCTTTATGCCACTAGCACGGAACATGTTACCGACGAGACGCAGAGCTACACAGACGATGAAGCACACGAACGCAATCCAAATAATTCAGAGATGACAGGCAGAGTGGTTTACAGTAGTTGGCCGCCGCCAACCCGAATCCCTTTTTAAAATTTTCTTCAAATTATGAACACTTTTTTTAATTTATGAATTTTCTTATGATATATATTATATACTTATAAATTATATACTAATGTACTATTCTGAAGTTGAATTCGAAAATGTTGTCTGTTTTGGCGTATCTCATTTCATTTACGAGATACATTAAATTTATTCCAATTTTAAACTTTTCAAACAAAAAGTTAGATATCTGAAATTATCTAAACTTTTAGATTCTGAATTTCTAACTTCCGCAGAGGTAATTACAAAATTTTACAAATTTTACTTTTTAATCCCTTTTAGCTGGTCTACTTGGTAGCCTATTCGCAGGTATAAAGGGAACTTCTGCAAGCATTTAAAACTGAAATCTGAGTAGCTTTAAAAGAGCAGCACTGAAACAGCACTGGGCAGTGCCGTTTCAGTGCTGTTTAATCGGCAGGGCTGGCAATAGTCACTAGTATCATAATATTCTCTAATTCAATACAGCACTCTGCAGAAAAAATATTTCACTATTTTTCTCCGTGCACCTAGAATCAACAAAATTTTCATTTTTGTAGATGAAGACAGACACGAAGATCAGAAACGACAAGATCAGAAAGGAATTCCAGAAACCAAAGTTGAAAAACAACAACTACGTCCACGTGACATGCTACGTCCTCCAGACCGATAGGAAGCAGTGCTTCCAATTTTGGGGTATTTTCGTATTGCGCATGCGTCGCGTCAATAGTTGGATTGGCTACCGTTAGCGCGCTTATTAAAATGATTAAATGTACAAGAAAATTATTTCCAACACATAATACTTCTAAAGTTATTAAAAATAAATCTTTGGTCACAAAACAGACTTATAAAGTGAAACGTAAAAACTGCTTTGATTTTTATTCCTTAAAAATGAATAATCGATTTTAAATTTTGAAAAAAGGAATACCTTTTTTTTATTACAAATATGAATTAAAAATAACTTTTAATATCTTTATGCACTTTAAAATTATTATATGTTGTAAACAATTATAAACAATAACAAAATTAAATTAACCATTTCAAATGAGCGCGCCAAAGGTAACTAATTCAATAGAGTATTTCCATTAAGCCATAAAATTTCAAAATGGCCGAACACGCCAGGGAGAGCACTCGTGCTTTATACATTGAATCCCATGTAATATACTTTTCGAGGATCAATTAATTCTTTATTTTAAGAAAATGGTACTTTCGTGTTTTATTGTGGGTTGTACGAAGAACAAAGCAGGGGACCATGGAATATCATTTCATCGAATTCCAGCTATTATAAAAGAAACATACAAAATGCATGCCAGACCGGCCGGGGCATACACTGTAAAAAAAAAATATTGTAACTTTACCACTGCGTTTTTGTAATCCTACCAAAACTTGTAAAATTACTTCCTTCATAGTTGTGAACTTACTAGTTTTAAATGAAAAACATCACTTTCAATGAAGTAGTTTCACAAGATTTTGTGAATTCACCTCTTTAAAAGTAGGTAAGAATTGGACTGCCAGAGAGCCTAATGAGAGTCCAATCCTTACCTATTTTTAAAGAGGTAAATTCACAAAATCTTGTGAAACTACTTAATTGAAAGTGATGTTTTTCATTTAAAACTAGGAAGTTCACAACTATGAAGGAAGTAATTTTACAAGTTTTGGTATGATTACAAAAACGCAGTGGTAAAGTTACAACATTTTTCTTTACAGTGTACACTTTGCAGAAAAAAATAGAGAAATGCAACAATTTGCTCAAACTATTTTATATCAGGTAAGATAAACTAGATACATTTTACACAGGGCTGAAGTAATCAAGTTCTAAACTCCAAATTCAATTGCCTCATTTCACTCAATAAATACTAGCATTAAATATTTTTTAAATACTTATCGGTACTCTGGTTTTAAATAAAAAGGCGAACACAGTAGGAAAAAGTGTTCATTCTGATAATTTTTGCGTAATACAAAAGTTTTTATTGTCGAGGTTAGTTGAAGTTACCATTTGAAAATTTAATTTCATGCAAAAGTTATTAAATTTAATAGTTTCTCCCAATGCATACATATTCTAATTTAAAGAAGGAATATTGCTCAGTGTTTATAAATGATTTAATTCCAGTATTTATTCAGTAAAGTGAGGTGATGAGATTATGAAGTTAGAGCTCGGGGTCCAACAGCCTTCCCGTTATAATTCGCTGCAACTTTTGTTCGGCTCATGTATGACAATATGTAAGTGGGTTCAATCAATTTTTCCTGACAAGTTTCTTATACTTCTTATACTACTTATACGATATAAGGTCGAACTCAGTATTGTATTTGTATTTGTATTTATTCAAAAAAGTCCCTAGGGCTAAATAGCCCTCTAAGGAACAGGATAATACAGGGTCATTACAAGTTTGTGCAAGCACTGATCGGCGGAATACTTGATTAATCTTTTAATCTAATCTATAAACTAAATTAAATAAATAAATAGAGTCGACCTCTAAATACGTATAAAATTAGGTATGAGATTAATGCATAGTGATTAACATTAAGTGGTTAAATGGTAGATCTTGTGCATGTAAAGGTAGTAGTAAAGAAAAAAAACTGTGTATAAAAGAAATAATTTGCAAAAGTTAATTAAAACAAAAGAAAATTTGATGATGAAATGTTCAGAAACTAATTATGAGAGTTTACCAGTGAGTAATTTCAAGAGTTGGATTTGGAGTATTGTACAAATATTTGAAGAAGAGATTCTTGAAGTGATACAGGGAAGGTGCACTTCTAATATCGTATGGTACTTTATTCCATAGCCGGGCACCCCTCACTATAAATGATCTTTGAAGTTGACACGTTCTGTGAAAAGGAATCTTAAGGATTTTATGTCTTTTACGAAGCTGAGACTGTGCTGGAAGATCTCTGTCTATAAATTGGAATAGGTTAAATAGATACTCTGGAGCGTTGTTCTGAAAAAGAGTGTGGAGAAAATTACCCATACAGAATTTTCTTCTCTTGGCAACATTAAGTAGACCAGCCCTATGTCTGTATGGAGTTATGTGTTCCTATTTAGGCAAATTGTAGATAAAGCGGACGCAGGCGTTTAACGCACGCTCGAGCTTTGAATTTAAATCGTCGGACAAACCATCGTATACCAAACAACCGTAGTCAAAGTGGGGAAGGATAAGACTCTTAACCAAAAGTATCCGAGTAGAGGTAGGTAAAGAGTTCTTATTTCTATATAGTTGCTGTAGAATACTGTATGTTTTCCTCGAGATGCTCTGTACCTGTTCCTTTCAAGACAAGGTACGGTTGTGAAAATCTCCCAGATCTTTAACTACTTCCGAGAAAGATATAGCGAGATTCTTGATACGCAGTGGTGGAAAAGATGCCAAAGTTTCAAGTGACGGAGATGAAGTAGATCCAACAACAATTGCCTGAGTTTTGCTTGGATTAAGGGTAAGTCCATTCTTCCAGGCCCAGAGGATCACACGATCAATGTCCTCCTGGACTAAAACAAGTAATTCACGTAGCGAAGAAATTGGTCCCGATAAATAAATTTTGAAATCGTCAGCATATTTGTGGTAGCTGCAATATTGTAGTTCGCCTCCAAGGTCAGATGTGAACAAATTGAAGAGGAGGGGTGCCAGAATGGAGCCCTGAGGAACCCCACTCTTGACCTCCCACCAGTCAGAAAGCTCACCATTACTATTAATAATTCTGTGAGACCGATTTTTAAAATAGGATTTAAACCACTTAATAACAGAGTTTGAGACGTTAAAGGATTTTAACTTTTGTAGGAGTAACTTATGATTGACCATATCAAAAGCCTTCGAAAAATCAAACAGAACAACAATCGTGATCTCCCTATTATCCATTGCTAATTTGAGATCCGTCGTTACTTTAAGGGAAGCAGTAAGAGTGCTATGCTTTGCCCGAAAACCTGATTGCATTGGGTCAATGGCCTTGGATGATTCGAGAAATTCAGAAAGTTGCAGGTGAACAATTTTTTCAAGTGGTTCAGACAGTGCACATAAAATAGAAATTGACCGGAAGTCCTTCGGGGAAGTAGGTTTAGAAATTTTAGGAATTGGACATATAACAGCCTTTTTCCAGATATCTGGGAAGACACCGACCTGAAGGGAAGCATTATAGATATTTAATAGAATAGGAAAGATAATTGGAAGGGCAAGTTTAATCATTTTTATTGATATTCCATCAGTTCCAATGGCATTTCATTTGATTTCAAGTGTTTTTTCCAAAAGTATTTCAGGTGTGATGTCATCGAAAAAGAAGTCAGAGTCATTACATGTTGAATTAAGAGTGGTAGTGGAAAATGATGATGATAAGTCTGGAACTGGGAATGAGAAAAAAGTCTTTAAAAGGTCGTCAGGCGGAAAATTACTATCTGTAGTCTCGTGCTTGGGTGGGATTAGGTGTAAACGTCTAAGGAGATGCCAAATGTCCTCTTTTTTGTCTCTATGTGCAATCTCATTATAATTGTATTGATTGAACGCATCTCTAATCTTAGTTTGAACCAGGTTCCTAAGTTTACGAAATTGAGCTTGTATCATACTGCTTTTTGTTCTTTTTGCAAGTCGGCGCTTGCCATCACGTTCCCTTATCAGATTTTTAATTTCAGATGTAATCCAGGGGGCAGCTTTATTGAAGTTTCTAGGAACGTGTAGCGGAGAAAATTTATTGAATGCGGAGACTAGGTAATTAGTCAGTGCGTCGATTTTATTATTTACATCTGTATCTAGTAATATTTTTTCCCAATCATACGTCGTTAGATGTTCACGGAATGAATGTTCATGAATTTTAGAGAGATTTCGCACCAGTCTTTGGGTTGGTTTTGAATTTAGATCATAGGAAAATTTAAAGGTAATGTTAATCAAGTCGTGGTTAGAGAGAAGCGGAATAGCATGTTGTTCGTAGGAGACAACCTTATCCATATCGTCTACAATCATTAGGTCAATACGAGTACTGGAACGATCAGTGTGGCGAGTAGAATCATGAGGTACAATCGAGAGTCCCGAAGAGTACACCAATGATGTTAGATAATTAGAATGATTGGATGTGAGATTTAGATTAGTGTTAAAATCTCCAGTAAGGATAATGTTATTAAAGTTAGGAACAAATGAAAAAATTACCGATTCAAGCTCTGTGCCATAGGAGGCATTGGGTGGTTTATAAACTACTCCCACTAAAACACTATCAGAAGTTGACTTAACTTCAACAAAGAGAAATTCGGTTGTGGGGTAAGTTGCTACTGAACTCACACCAACCACAGTCCCATTCAGACTATCATGCAGAAAAAGACAAACTCCACCAGCCCTTCTCTCGTCTCTGTCTCTTCGAAAGAGAGCGAATAGTTTTCAATTGCAACGAGGCTAGAGGATACATTGGGAGTTAACTAGGACTCAGAAACAGCTATTATATGGTAGGAACTTGTACTGAAAAAATGTTTGAATTCTTGAAATGTGCCAAGAGAGACTGGGCGTTTACGTGACAAATGCTTAAGGTATCCATAGATATATTAAGAGAAATATTTTATAGAAAAACAATTCAGAAATGGGAAACTTACGCGGCACACGTAAAAATTGACTGAGACAAAAAACCAATATCAACACAAACCAAGCTAAGTAAGAACAATTCAAATTAGAATATCGGCAATAAATCCAAGTAAAAAAGATACTAACAGAATAATAAATAATGTCAGAAACAGTGTCGTAGAACCCTAGAAAAATTCTCAACAAAAGTGGTCACTACGGGTGCATCACTAATACTTCTGGAAAATTCCTCACTTTTCAGAGCGTAGGGATCTGAATTGTCAATTGCACTTAGTTTATTATAATAACAGAACTTCACTTCACCAGATAAATTCAAAAAGTATTCACTAGACATTTTTAATTGGCCGATAAACACAATTCTTTGACTAAGATAATACACGCGACGCTGTATATACAATGCAATGTTTTCCCTGGAGTGTTCGGACATTTTGAAATGACGTCACAAGTGGAAATACTCTATTGTTTACGCGACGCATGCGCAACACGAAAAGATAACAAAATTGGGAGTACCACGGGAGTAAAGCTGGCTCTTGAACTTCCGGCAGCACGAATTTGCTGCCATAGACCTTTTCATTTCAATTCGGAAATAGATAGTGGACATGCGTGGCCGCCATGACAGTTCCCGCGAATTCAAAAGTTTCGACCCTACTCTGTAAAATGTATGCAAAAGCAGAGTTTTTAATATTTTTATTGTGATAAATTCGTATGTAGTGAAAGTTTAATGAACAATAGTGTTCAGTATCTTAAAAGTGATTAATAGGAAAGAAATATATTGCATGTACGGAAGCTCAGTGCAATATTTCTTGGTTATGACTTCCATATCGTGAGCCGGTGTAAGTGTAAGGCGTGCGAACACAACAAACATGAGTGCAAAATTACCATTCCCAGCAATAATTTTGAATGGAAAAGATGTGCCAGGAGCACAATTAGTGCCAGATTTAAGTTTTGAAGGGCACAGCAGTGCGCTGCTGGTTATGTTGCTGAGGTTATGTTTTGGTAAACAAACTTTGGTTGTGCTTTTTTATCAAAGTATCTTAGTACTTAACGATGATAAATTTATAAATAATATGTATAATGATAATGATAGGATTACTCGTGAACTGAAATTTCGAGATGTATATTTTTTTTGTGAAAATAATAGGATAGCTGTCACAGGTTATGTTATGGTAAACAGACTGTGTTTGTGTTTCCATACATATCATATCCAAGCGTCTTGTTTGAAATTTTGCTTAACGGAAAATGGCCCGTATCGATGGTTGATTGTCGTACTTTTTCACTGTTTTGGGATGTTGTTGCGGTTCAACAATGAAGTAATGAGGTTTAATACAATAATATTGTTGAGCAGTGTTACGGGGCAATGTTGCAGCAGTGTTATCGTTACCGTCACTGACTTTAAATTTGTAGCGCGTTACTTTTGACTGGTAAGTGTCAGGCTTTTAGGGTTATGTTTGCTTTTTTACTCGACAAACATTATGGGTTGTGCGTGCTTGCATGTCTGCGAGCTCCGATAACGCTAAAGAGTGGCATCAGAGCTGTAACACCGTTCAGCAATATCCCTCGTGAAAAGAAAGACCAACTTTAGATCACATTAAGACCAGTTTCAAACCACGTTTGGTCTTTTTCTGGTCTTTTACTTTTCAGCCTATACCTGCATCAATTTTAGGGCATTGAAATAGACACCAATCTCTCTGTTAAATAAGGATAGCTGTCTGTATCAACAGACTAGCTATCTAATGAGTGTGAAAGAGACGGACACACCTATTTGTCACTTTCACTCTCATGAATTTCTGATTTACGCCGACGTTTTCTGCCCACATGGGACTGCGCCTTTAGTGCTTCCTCGCTTAGTATTGTGCCTTCATCCCCGTGTGGAGCACGGATACGTAGTCAACCTAGTAGAAATCGAAGAAACTCCGACTTTCGAAAATGCGTTAAGCAGCCCAGACGCAGAAAAGTGAAAAATCGCCATTCCAGAAGAATTTAAAGCCCTAAGATAGAACAAAACATGGAAATTAATCTTCTTGCCACCTAAAAAAGGGGGAAAGGTCACACGATGGGTATTCAAAATCAAGTTAAACCCGATTATGCGCCAAAGGTTTCTCTCAAGTCAAAGGAATCATTTATATTTAGGGATGTTGAGTTTATGATGTTTAATAAGCCAAAATTATGCTGTCAAAATTGGAGCAATTATGCATAGTTTATGCAACTAAAAATGGTGCAATTATGCAGGACTATGCAACGACTCAAAAAGATAGACATTACTGAAACTTTCAGAGAAGCAGGTTCATTGAAATTCATAAAAGATAAGGAGTTGGAATTATCATTAGAAGAGCTAGACAACACATTGTTATTAAGGTCATCTCCATCTCCAAAATACATACACATGAGAACTTCTGTATTTAATGTTGACAGACGGTTTCGGTTATGGCTAAGAATATCACCATAAGATGAAAACCCACGCTCACAATCCACATTAGAAACAGGAATATACAGTGCCTCAAAACAGTGCTGCACAAATTTTGGATGATTGAGTCTCATGGCCATGAGTGCACTCACAACAGGGTCATTCAATTCTTGACGAGTTGATGTTGATGCCATATTCTCTTTTACATTGTCTAAGGGAAGGCCATGCAAAACAATAAATTGATAATCGGGAATTTCAAACACGGTAAGGCAAAGGGACTTCAGGGTGCGTGATGCAAAAGAAGTAAAAAGGTGTCATAAGCGGTTCTTTGACAGAATTTATGCGCGCATAATGCAAAATAGGTCGTATGCTGCATAAGGCTCCAAATTATGCGATACTATGCGGTGGAGAAATACACCTTTAGACCCTATAAGCAATTAAAATATTAATATTTGATCATTTTAAAAGATCCCAGAAAATTATGCAATCATGCAAGAATCATAAACTCAAAATCCCTAATTATAATGAAAACTACTCCCCAACTACGAGATACGACATAATTTTCGTCTTACTACTGGCTCCTGCTGCTATGAAAAGAAATCGAAAAATTGCACAATTTGACGTTAAAACTGTTTCATCCAGTGCGAATCTGCCAAGTGTATTTATAGAGGACTATTTGAAAATGACAGGGCACTGCTCATAATTTACGTCGATGTTGGCCTCCTCTTCACCGAAAGTAAAAATACTATGAAGAAAATAATCTCGGAAATGCAATGAAAATTCGAAATCACAACATGTCAATAAGCTAATTTTGTTGGTATGGATATGTATAGATTTAACGTCCGAGATGCTGCTGCGAATTCTGTTCCAGCTGTCGGCTCTTTGATGTACGCAGCAATAACTCATCCAGACATAATATAATGTTCGCAGTGAATGTCGTTAGCAGATAACAAATTAGTCAAAACCAAGCGCATTGGAATACTGTAAAAAGGATTCTAAAGTACTCGAAAGGGGCCTAAAGCGTCGGCATCAATTACATAGAAGAAGAAGAGTCTGATCCAAATCTAATCGGATATTCAGATTCTGTCTTCGCCAATGACCAGGATACCTGACGTTCCACCACATGATATATCTTCAAGCTGTCAGGAGGTCCAATAACCTGGACAAGCCATGAGCGACTACTAGTTTGTGCATCAACAACCAAACTGCGATCAAATTGATTCAGAAGCCAGTTTTTCACAAGCGCACAAAGCACATCAGTGTTAAACCATAGGACCACTTTTTGGTCCCCTTCAAAACTGGCCCAAAATGGTTTAAAATCACTTTCTTAGACCCTTGGAAGTAATTTTTAGTGGATTCTAATCTAAATGGAAGCACTCAGAGCTGTACCGGCATACATATTTGCATATGGACATATAACTGAAGCACGACGATTCCTAGGATTTTTGGATTCAAGAGAAAATCCAAGTGTTTCCACTTAGATTGGAATCGACTAAACATTACTTCCAAGGGTCTAAGAAAGTGATTTTATCAATTTTGGATAATTTTGAAGGGAGCCGAGAAGTGGCCTCATGGGTCCTCCCGTATTGTGCCACATTCAATTAGTTAGTTGATATTTTCAATAAGGGAGACTATTGAAGTTTGAATTCTAGTGCTCATTTCAGCGTCTGTAATCATCGATTTATGTAACAGCGTCACGATTCTCGTCCGAACCACTTTCATAGGTTAATGTTGTTCTTTTTCTAGATCGCTGCTACGCCCTGCTGGAAAGATTTGGCATATTTTTAATATTTTGTTATAGTTCAAGAAGTATCATTTCATATTTGCGTACATTGTACTAGACTATAATATTAAAATATTCAATAATGTACAACGACAAAAAATACTTTGTAAACTATTTTTTTCATGAAAAGAACTTCGGGATGTAAATATTTCTTAATTGAACGTCTGGAAAATAACGAATTGAAATTTTTAACGAAAAACCTGATTCCATAGGCTTCTTCCAGACTATTTATTCAGTATTGTACAAAAAAATGACATTTCGGAATCGGACCGATTCCCTCATTAGATTGTCTTTAACATTTCGCAGAATTGAACCATAGTTTGCTAGTATTTTGGAACCAATTATATATAGTTGAAAGTTTGTAATAAGGAAAACCGCAGGATTTCACCGCGTGCAGGTGCTAATTTGAAAAATTGCACTCACTCCCAGCGAAATTGCGGTAAAATGTCAACTGTAATCACGTCTCATGACCGTGAGATAGGTGGTTAAAGTCTACGACGAATGAAATACGATTTTGCAGCAAGAGTCTCGTGCACCCTGAGGACACGGAGCGACCCAAGGACGACCGTCTTCTGCATTTTCCCCGCAAGTGTCTCAGCATTTTGTTGACACACAGGGATGCTTTTCAAGCTATTAACCAGTGAAACCTTGGCACCTCCAAGACCGCCGATGATCAAGACGATTAGCTTAAGAGAATATTCCGGGTATAACCGTCGCAGCTCCCTTATAAGGTCTTTATACCTCTCTTTCTTTTCTTTCTCATTGGCTATGACGTTTTTGTCACCTTCTGCCGGAAATTCGATAACGAACATGGTTCGTTTCTCGAAGTCTAGAAGAATTATGTAAGGTCTCGAGTACGCAAAAGAAACAATTGTCGAGAATATGAAGTTCCAGTATATGCGCCACTTCTCATCTTCGACGATTGACTCTATTTCCCTAGGAGCGTTTAGCGCAGCGGTATTTGGGCTAATGCCGTAAGAATGACTGACTTGGTAATAAAGCACTCTTAGTGCCGCATTGTGCCTTTGGTTGTAGGTCGTTCCCGCATGAGTTGGACAACTAGATAGTATGTGTCCTAGATGCTCGGGATGTGCATGACACGCTCTGCAGCTATCATCGGGAATGTATTGGCTCAAAATGTGGCGCCGGTGTACTAGCGTGGAAATGACAGCGTATTGACATGCCAAAATGAAACCCTCCGTGCCCGACTTCAATCCAGGTGATTCAAGGAAAGCAAACGTTAGCTCATACGATATCGACTCATCCTCCACATTCCTGTGGAAGATGCCGTGCATCCTCTTGTCGAGGAGCTGTTCCCGGAAGTTTTTCTCCTGTGCTTTCTTAATCCGCGCTTTCAGGAGTGAGTTCTCGAGATGGAGAAGATTTGATGCATTTTGGTCACCCCTGATATTGAAGTCAAGGCCGAGTGTTTCAGCAGCCTCGTCCGTTGCTTTGCACAGCAACGCACCTTTGCCCACTTCTTCGTGTTTTTTGACCATTTGCGACTATATATATATATATATATAATTAAAAAAAAGTTAAGCAACCACCTCAGGGTACCACTAAGAGCAACTGCCATCTAAAAAAATGTCAATCGCCCCCAGTAGAACCGCGGTAAAATACACCTATGGCCACGTCTCACGTCCATGAAGAGTGGTCAGACGGCACGAAGAAATCACAACGACAGGGCGGCGAAACCCTCGTGTGTCTTGAGGACACGAAGCGACCCAAGGATGACAGCTTTCGGCATCCATCTCGCAAGTGCCTTGGCATATTTTTGGCACGCGGGTATGGCTTTAAGATTACGAACCAGTGATAATTTCGCACCTCCGAGAGCACCTATCACAAGGACAATTACTCGTACCGAATATTTTTGGTACAGTCGTTGCAGCTCTCTTTTAAGGTATTGATACCTCTCCTCTTTTTCTTTCTCCTTTGCAGTGATGTTGTATTCGGACGGATCCGAGAATTCGATCACGAACATATTTCGTTTCTCGAAGTCTTGGAGAACAATGTCAGGCCTCGAGTGCGCAATGGAGACTGCTGCCCGAAAATCGTGGTTCCAGAAAATTTGGCACTTGTTTCGGACAATTGACTCTATATCCCTTGGAGCGTTCGGCAGGGCAGGGTCGCGACCAACACCTTAAGAGCGACAAAGATGGTAATAAAGTACTCTTAGGGCCGCATTATGTCTATAGATATACGTTGTTCCTGCGTGGGTCGGACACCCCGATAGTATGTGTTCTAGGTACTCAGCGTGTGCATGACACGCGCTGCACCTATCACTGGGAACTTATTCATTTATTTAGAAACCAACGGGGTTTAACCCTTTATTACAGGTTAAAAGGAAGAAAATTGTACATTTAAATAACCTAAATTACGATTTAATGTTAATATGTAAATAAAAAAATAAAAAAAATAAAAAAGCTTAACAGTTCTTTAGAGTCGCATTATATACAAAGACTAATTTAACAGACCATACCTCTAGGCCACGTTATTCTATAATTTTAAGAATGTTTTCAAGAGCTAGTTTGAATTCTGTCGTTGAATTATGAAAGAAGTCAATGCTATCGCACAATAAGTTAGCTTCACTCATATTTTGGTCAATACATCAGTTTTGCCATAATGTGTGCGATGATAAGGTGGACTAAACAAGGTGCTGTTCCTCAAAAATTTTACAGGCGCATTAAAATTTATTTTACCTAGAATTTGCGGACAGTCGATATTATTGTTTAATATGTTAAAAAGAAAGCTTAAATCTGCGAGTAGAAATCTAGAGTTAATTTTAGGAATGTTCAGTAGTGTTCTAATTCCACTATAATCATGATCTCGTCTATTCATGGGCATTCCCATTTTCCTGGCCACGAAACGCAAAAAACGGTTTTCAACTCTTTCGAGCCTAATTTTATGTACCATATACAGTGGTGCCCAGATGACGGAGGCGTATTCTAAGATAGGTCTGATTAGTGAAAAATATAACAATTTAAGTGTGAGGGGGTTACTACATTTATAAGCGTTCCCTATGACAAAGCACATAGTCCTGAGAGTATTGTTGATTGCAACCAAAATTTGTTCTTCATTTCCAATAGTGTAATGATAATTCAATGCTAGCTTCTTCTTAGCAAATGTTATGACTGCGCATTTTTTAACATTGAGCTGCATCCCAATGCTATACAATTTAAGGTCGTCAGCAAATAGTAAAAAGAAACAAAATTTAATTATTGAGCAGATATCACTAACATAGAGGATAAACGTTAAGGGTCCGAGGTGCGAATCCTGAGGGACTTTAGAGGTTGCCGTAAATGATTCGAAGTATTGACCTTTTACTCGAACGGACTGAGTTCTGTTAATTAGATAGCTCGTTAACCAAGACAGCATGTTACCCGATATACCCAGCGCCCTGAGCTTTGCCACTAGGATAACATGGTCTACTTTGTCGAAGGCTTTAGAAGAGTCAGTATAAACAGCATCTACTTGCAAGCCAGCCGCAACGCTATTAATCTGATAGTCCGTATAAATACATAGATTTGTAGCAGTAGATCTCCCTCTCCTACAGCCGTGCTGCTCATCTATGATAATGTTAGCTGATGCAGCGGATAGCTTATCATGGAAGATACTCTCAAATATTTTCGGAATAATGCTGAGTATTGTTATCGGTCTGTAATTCGTGATATCATTTTTATTACCGTCTTTAAAAATAGGAACAACTATACCTTTTTTCCAAATAATCGGAAAGTAACCCTCCGCGACAGATTTATTAAATATTATATGTAAAGGTTCAATCAATGAGGAGCAGCATGACTTCACCAAAGAGGGGGGAACACTATCGAAACCAGCCCCTTTGTTGGGATCTAGATTTTTTATTTTAATTTCAATTTCCTACTTCCTAATGTAAACATATATATAAATATTTTGAAATAACATGAGGTCATGGTATGCTAAGGTGGAAATGACACCGTCCTGGCATGCAAAAATAAAACCCTCTGCACCTGAATTAAGCCCTGATGATTTGAGGAAAGCAAAAAGTTTGCTCCTTCGACAAGGACTGTTTTTCTACATTTCTGTGAAAGTTTCCGTGAATTGTCTTGTCGAGCAGCTGTTGGTGGAATTTTCTAACCTCTGCTTTCTTCACTTTGGATTTTAGAAGTGAAGCATCTAGATGAAGTAATGCACTTTCCTCACTTCTGATGTTAAAATTCAGGCCAAGGGTCTCGGCTGCTTGCTCCGCGTCTTTGTAAAGGAACGCTCCTTCGCCAATCATCGCGTGATTCCTGATCATCTTCAGGAGAGGATCTCTGCCATTCGCAACGATGTAAGCCGTACTTAGAACAATTCGGTTATGGAAACACTGGAGATTCAGAAGTCCGCGTCCGCCTTGATAGCATGATATGTACAATCGCGGAACTGACGAATTGATATTCAAGCTTTTATGCATATGCATGATCTTACGTGTGGTGACGTCAAGGGCCTCAAGCTCATTCTTCGTCCATTGAACCACCCCAAACGAGTAGAGAAGAACCGGGACGGCAAGCATGTTAGTCGCAGATACCTTGTTCAACGCCGAAAGATTGGAAGACCAAATCTGTCGAAGAAGATGCTTATATCTGCTTCTGAGAGATTCCTTCACTGACGATACGTCCTGAATGCGGCTTTGAGGCACGCCCAGGTATGTATAGGTTTCTCGAGTATTAAGCTGATGGGCTGCAGCGTCTTTACATACACACCTGTCAATTAGCAGGTTCTCTCGACAGCCTGCTACCCCTTTTTTCGAGCCACTTTGTTCGTACATCTCTCGCCATACAGGCTCAATTCGTCGAACAATCCTGTTGTTTAGGACAGCTGTAAAGATTTAATAGAGTGTGTTCAAACAAGTTATGGGCCTGTAATTCTCTGGGTTGGAAAGGTTGCCTTTTTCGGCCGGAATTTAGTGCGTCCTAATACCAGCCACTGCGAAATGGGCGTCTCCGACTTTAAATATGAGGTGAATATGCGGGCTTAATGTTGGTGTGTAAAAGGAAACTTCTTCCACCAGAAGTTCTTGATACAATCTGGTCCAGCAGTGAAAAAGTTCTCCGTGCCTCTAAGTGCTTATTTCACCTCTTCGGCAGTGATTGATGGACATTCCTTCTCAGATTTTATGAGGTTGTCGCAAAACTCCTTGAAGCGAATTATATTGTCAGTATGTTCTTTCAACTCTAGTATTTTCGGTGTTTGGGCTTGCGTGGATTTTTTTACAGAAACAGGGAGATCGCTGAAGAGGCGCGATGGGTCAGCGAGAAACTGTTCATTCACACTGATCAATCTCTCCCTCTTTTGTATTCTCCTCCTTGCATCGGATAACAGCCGTATTTTGTCAACAATATGCTGCTTGATTGTCAGCAGCTTCGACTTGTTTAGTGTGTGATTCAAGATCCTTAGATCTTGGGCGAACTTTCGAACCCTTTCCATGAACGATCTACCAGATGTTATGTAGTCAATCACACATTCAACACGGGACGCATTCTGTCTTGCCCATCCAATCTTCTTGTTCAGTTGATGCAAGGGTCTTTTAGTCTTCTGATCCTTCGTCGGTTTTAGCCTTCGATTCGAATCAGCCATAGCTTGCGCAGCACCATAAACTAAGCAATTGATGGTCCAGAATTCGGACTCTTGCGAGATATCTCCACGAAGGGAGGCATCCATTTCAGCCAGATCTTGGGGCTTAGGAGGAACTTGCATTTTAATGTTAATCCTTGCACTTTCTGCGGTTGGTCTTCATGTCGCTTCCTCATCTTCGTCTGCAGCTTGATCAAGGAGCGGTTGGGGAAGCGCTCCGCGCTAATACCTATTTTCACGGAGATAGTCGGCTTGATTTCGCAAAGACTGATGCAAAACGTGCTGAAGCTCTGGGTGTTTCTGGCACCACAGAGTGTGCATACACGCCATAAAGCCTCCGCGAACAGGGATAATGCTGGCATCGTAGCAGTGTAGCATGTCATCCTAGAGTTGATCCGTCCACTCAATGTGGGCGTTTCGCCGGTTCGTCGTCGTGTTTCCATCGAAATGATTTTCAGCACCCCGAACTCTAGGATGATCGGCATTGTTTGCCGACCCATTGTCGGGTGCTCTGCGCGTTGGATCGTTTTGAACCGCATCTACAACATTTTGGTGTTTTGGTGGTTACATTGTTGTTCCCATGAGCAGCTAGGGAAAGGGTTCTTCCGTCCGTGTAGAGCCCCGCATGCAAGGATACTTGTCAATATATATATATATATATATATCCCTCGCACTCCGAAATTTTCCTGGATACCTCTGTGGCGACACTAATCAGCGCGAGCATAAGGTCACTCATGTATTTTATATGGATGACCTGAAGATCTATGCCTTTGGTAGAAGCAAACTTCAAACTGCTATAAATATCGTCAAGAACTACACAGGAGAGGTTGGGATGGACTTTGCTTTGGACAAGTGTGCCAAAATCAATCTGAAGAAAGAAAGATTACTGGCGTTCCCAAGGACCCTGAGCTTGTGGGTATAAGTGGTATTAGACATCTTAATACTGGAGAGACCTATACATGCCGGGGCGGGCCTTAAAGCCGCATTTAGGACGTAACATCAGTGAAGGAGTCTCTCCAAAGCAGATACAAGCATCTTCTTTGAGAGATTTGGTCTTCCAATCTGTCGGCGTTGAACAAGGTATCTGCGAAAAACATGCTTGCCGTCCCGGTTCTACTCTACTTGTTAGGGGTGGTTCAATGGACAAAGAACGAGCTTCAGGCCCTTGCTGTCACCACACGTAAGATCATGCAGATGCATAAAAGCTTGCATATCAATTCGGCAGTTCCGCGATTATACATTTCACGCCGTGAAGGCGGACGCGGACTTCTGAATCTCCAGTGTCTTCATAACCGATTTGTTCTAAGTATAGCTTACATCGTTGCGAATGGCAGAGAACCTCTCCTAAAAATGGTCAGGAACCACGAGATGATTGGCGAAGAAGCGTTCCATCACAAAGCCGTGGAGCAAGCGGCCGAGACCCTTGGCCTGAAATTTAACATCAGAAGTGAGGAAAGTGCATTAATCCATCTAGATGTTACACTTCTGAAAGCCGAAGTGAAGAAAGCAGAGGTTGATAAATTTCACCAACAGCTAGTCGACAAGAAAATGGACGGAAACTTTTTCAGAAATATAGAAAAACAGCCCTTATCGAAGAAGCAAACTTTTGCTTTCCTCAAACCATCAGGGCTTAATTCAGGTACAGAGGGTTTTATTTTCGCATGCCAGGACGGTGTTATTTCCACCTTAGCATACCGTGACCGAATTTTATATCAAGGAGTTCTAGAACAAAACACATACTTTCGGGGTGTCCGACCCACGCAGGAACGACGTATATCTATAGACATAATGCGGCACTAAGAGTGCTTTATTATCATCTTTGTCGCCCTTACGGTGTTGATCACGACCCTGTCCTGCCGAAGGCTTCAAAGGAGATAGAGTCGATTGTCTAAAACGGAAAGTTCAAAATTTTCTGGAACTACGAATTTCGGACCGCAGTCTCCGTTGCACACTCGAGGCCTGACATCGTTCTCCAAGACTTCGAGAAACGAACTATATTCGTGATCGAATTCTCGGCTCCGCCCGAATACAACGTCAGTGCCAATGAGAAAGAAAAGAAAGAGAGGTATCATGACCTTAAAAGAGAGTTGCAACGACTGTACCCAAGATATTCGGTAATAGTAATTGTCCTTGTGATAGGTGCTATTGGAGGTGCGAAACTATCAATGGTTCGTAACCTCAAAGCCATACCCGCGTGCCAAAAATATGCCAAGGCACTTGCGAGATGGTTGCAGAAAGCTGTCATCCTTGGTTCGCTTCGTGTCCTCAAGAAACACGAGGGTTTCGCCGACTTGTCGTTGTGATTTCATCGTGCCCACCCATCTAACGGTGGTGACACGTGGCCATAAGTGTGATTTACCGCGGTTCCACTGGGAGCTGGTGTCATTTTTTTAGATGCCAGTTGCTCTCAGTGGGAGCCTGCGGTGGTTGCTTAGCCTTTTTTTTTTTTTTTTTTTTTTTTATACCATTAAGCCATTTCCCTTTCGGCGAGCCTCTAGGGGTAAGCGTGACACTACCCGCTTCGGGTAGTGTTTCTAGGTGGATAGTTTCTTGTAGTAAATAACTACAAGTGTGGGCTCACCACACCCACGACCGCCAACAGCAACGCAGTAGTATCAGACGGTCACCCATCCAAGTACTAACCGCGCCCAACACTGCTTAACTTCAGTGATCTAACGGGAACTGGTGTTTCCAGCGTGGTATGGCCGTTGCCATACCATATTTTTAATTATATGTATATATATATATATTTATTTATTTATTAAAATAAATGATACAAATATTGGCAACACGAAAAATGATTTCCTTTAGTGCAACATCCCTCCCCCCAAACCTGACACCAGTGAATTCCATACTCCAAAAATACTTGTTCTGCCGTCCCTGCGCAACGTACAGTGGTACGGATCTGGTATTTACTCTTCAAAATAATTAACAGCCTGTAATTCTTAACGGATTTGGAAGTTTTTTTTCAACCTATCTGCAATGAGTTTTTTAAGAAAACGGTCCAAATGGATTTTACAATTCATTTTTTCGTTCAATAATATATAAACAAATACAATAACAAAATTATCAATTTTAACAATTACTATAAATAATGTATTTAAACAAATAATCCAGCGTATTAGTTTGTTGTAGACAAAAATTATATTGTACTCAAATCCTTTTTAACAAAAAGGTTAATATTCGGTTGAGAGCATGTCATTGAAAGATGATTTTCAATAAAAAAGAATGAAATTTTACAATTGTTTAAACAATCATTGTTGAAACAATATGCTTAAGTCGGTGAGTTAGGGTAAAACTGATTAAGACATTAGATTCTACGGAAAAAATTACATAAAGTCCATGTATTGGATAATATTTTACTCCACCCCATTTGTTATGTATCATAAATAAATGCTAAAAAGAGTATCGTACTATGCAATTTTTTACATTTATACTACAAAACAAATTAGGAGGATACAAAAATTGTCGAACGCATGGAATCTATGTCATTAAGTTTTTTGTTATGCCTATTGATATAATAATAAGATTCTCGGTTTTGCATATTTGGTTAGATTTTTTGCAACAAAACCCGCGTAAAAGATTTCATTTTTTTAAATTATATATACTTAGGTCGTTATAAATTTATTCACAGCAATATAAAAAAGTCCGACAAATATAAAATTTGTTAAATAACAATGTGTACATATTTAGAATTGTTCTCATAATCAAGAATATTTTCACTTTCAAAAAATACGATCTTTCATTAACCCTTGTTTGACACACTGGGGTATAAAACACCCCACGAACATTTTTCATTACTTTAATAATTATTGAATTAATGCCTAATTTTGATTTTTGGCTATATAACCTACATAGTCCTCTCAAGTGAGCTCTAAAGATTATCTGATAAAATTTTCAAGTAAAAATATTCAAGTAAGGGTCAAGGAAGGGTTAAAAAAAGTGTGTGTGGCAGTTAGGTCACGCGGCAGAAGTGAAACTTTGATGGATTAACATTGAACCGAGCTTTTGTTGGCGGCGTCATATGCTTTCTTGTAAAATTGACATTTCCGCCAATTTTCAATAAATCGATCTGAAAATTTCAAAAAATGTCCCTTCAATAGTGAGGAACAAATGTCTTACTGATAGTTGTTTAAACTCTAAAGTTCCCTTGATACTTTTTGTTGTCGAAGCTGAAAAAACAGGGTTACTGATCTGTCTCAGTTTGCAATTCAATATTATTGAACAATAGGTAATTTTTAGCACTTTCTTTAGTTTTGAGACATTGCTAGGATATATTTCGTATGTGGATCAAAGTTTTAAACAGTTCTAATAATATTTGCCCAACTTACGACGATTTATTTCTTAAAAAGTAATTGAATTTTCGGGACAAATATTCTTTGGGGTTTTCATGTTTATTATTAAAAATACTTATCCGATGGAAAAACAGAAAATAGAGAATCATCATGAGTTTTGAGAAGATTGCATAGTAAGAGAGTGCAGAGATCCCCACTACAGTGTGGCTGTAATGGGGATATCGAAGAGAAATCTTTAGAGCAATTGCGAATCGTCTCACAGTGGTTCAAAATACGTAAAAGAATGATTTATAGCAAAAGAAATAATTTTTCAAGTTGAAAAATCATATTTATGTATAGATAAAAAATAAGTCCGCCGTGTTCCACAATAAAACTTGTTCTGTCTTGCTTACTATACGCATTTATATTTTATAATGCGTTGATACATTTTCGATTTTATTTGAATTTAAGACTCAGTTGAAAAACGTGGTATTACGAGGAAGGATCTTTTTCACTTATTAAAAGGTCATTTTCATGATAAAACGAGTGAAATATATACTACTGTACGCAAATAAATTAGTCGTAAATTGAAATATAATTTTCATTTCGCCGAAAAAGACAAAACGTCTATACGCACTAATGTGCAAAAATGGAAATGAGGTGGCAGGTAGTTTATTGAGCAGAACGGAGATTCCTGGCAAAATTCAAGGGCTGGTTCGATAAGTTCGTCCGTTATTTCGTTTTTGAACAAATAAATCTTAGATTCACATTCAGCGATCCAAAAAACTCTTTCCTGTCAAATTTCAGCGATACGCAAAGATTTTTTAAGAAAAATATCCGCTACATTGGATCCGCTATTTTATAAAAAAAATGCTTTTCAAATTCGGAATCAGCATACTCAAAAACTGTAATGTCTTAGTTTTGGTTGAGAGACAATAAAACCTTCATGTTTTGGCCATTTTATTTATATTATCGTTATATTCGGAATCAGTGTTCCCAAACTCCTACTTATACCAAGTTTCAGACAAACGTGTCAAAATTGAGCAATTTTGGCCGCCATACTGGATCTATTTTTTTTTCAAAGATTTATTACGAGCTGCGACTTTATATTCGAAGGAGGTTATTTTCGAAAAAGTCGCAATCGAAAATATAATATTTATGGGTAGGATTCGAAAGCTCTGAATTTTTCAGAATCTTGAAATAATTTTTTCGTTTGTCGGGTTCCAAATAACTTTTTGGGGCCAATTCTCTGATACTAGATTTCAATGTTATTGAAAAATTTATTTTCTGACCTTACTCTATTCTATCTCTCTTTTCATTTCATCCTATAACACTTTTGATGATAAATCAATTTTTTAAGAAGAAAATTTAGTAACACAATATTATCAAGTCAATCTGTGCAAAAATTCTATTTCTGAAAAAAATACTCATAAACATTATGAAACCAAAATTCAGTTATTTTGAAAAAACATATTCGAACAGCTCAATATATGAAAAAAGAATTGCCTAGAAAGGCCTCAAAATATGTTTCCAAAAAACGTTTTAATCGGCTCATTAGAGACAAGTATATAACTAGAGGAAAAAAGAGGAAGAGAATTGGAAAAGAGACAACCAAGCCATCCTCACTCTCATTTCCTTTCTCTTTCTCCGTCTTTTTTATACTACTTTTGGGAACCAACATGTTTCGAGACCACTTTAGATCTCCTCGTCAGGGTATAATTTTATAGGATACTAAGAACATATTTACCTATCTTATGCTTAATATTAGTAATGTATGTATATATCAGACTGAAATTTCTTATCATACTGTTATTTACATTATTTTAATTTTCTTCTGGACGGATTTTAAACTTTTAATTTTCAGTATAAGTGTAAATCCGTAATATTTCAGAAATCATTAAGGGCAATTATACTTGTCTTGATTGAGAATGAACAGAACCTTATAATTTAACAAGTTTCTTATAAATATGTGATAAAACTATCAAAAGCTTTGTTATATTTCGAAAGGTCTTTTCTCAAATTGATTGCATTGTTTCCCTCTCTTTTTATGTATAACATTTCCATAAATTCCCTTTTTCTTTGATTTCTTTCATTGTATAGGACTCTAACGCCATCCCAATCAAACTCATGTTCATGTGTGATTCTATGTTTTGACAACACACTATGGTATTTCTGACTCCTTCGATGATTATTTTGATGTTCATCTCTCCTTATTCTTAGTGGTCTCCTAGTTTGGCTTATATATATATACTGCCTTGCAAGACCTAGATTTTATTTTATACACTACATTTTGTTTTTCCATTTTGTCACCACCATCATGAAATTTGTAAACAGATCCTTTTTTTGAACCACTATCCACCCTTGATCATTGAAAAACACATAAACAACAGAATCCATCAGATTAATCAGAAAGATGACAATGTAATTAAAACAGAGACAAGAGATTTTGATAAATATAACACGGTTGTTTTACCTTATTTGGATAAAATTTCAAAGCGCTTGAGATCTTTACTAAGGAAAATGGGGTTACATACAATATATAGAATTCCATTCAAAAGTAACAGAACTGTTAAATTGGGAAAAGACGTACGTGACAAAATGGAAAAACAAAATGTAGTGTATAAAATAAAATGTAGGTCTTGCAAGGCAGTATATACAGGCCAAACTAGGAGACCACTAAGAATAAGGAGAGATGAACATCAAAATAATCATCGAAGGAGTCAGAAATACCATAGTGTGTTGTCAAAACATAGAATCACACATGGACATGAATTTGATTGGGATGGCGTTAGAGTCCTATACAATGAAAGAAATCAAAGAAATAGGGAATTTATGGAAATTTTATGCATAAAAAGAGAGGGAAACAATGCAATCAATTTGAAAAAAGACATTTCGAAATATAACAAAGCTTTTGATAGTTTTATCAAATTTTTATAAGAAACTTGTTAAATTATAAGGTTCTGTTCATTCTCAATCAAGACAAGTATAATTGGCATTAATGATTTCTGAAATATTACGGATTTACACTTATACTGAGAATGAAAAGTTTAAAATCCGTCCAGAAGAAAATTAAAATAATGTAAATAACAGTATGATAAGAAATTTCAGTCTGATATATACATACATTACTAATATTAAACATAAGATAGGTAAATATGTTCTTAGTATCCTATAAAATGATACCCTGATGAGGAGATCTAAAGTAGTCTCGAAACATGTTGGTTCCCAAAAGTAGTATAAAAAAGACGGAGAAAGAGAAAGGAAATGAAAGTGAGGATGGCTTGGTTGTCTCTTTTCCAATTCTCTCCTTCTTTTTTCCTCTAGTTATATACTTGTCTCTAATGAGCCGATTAAAACGTTTTTTGGAAACACATTAAGCCATAGACCTTGATATTTGTTCTTTTGTGTTCGGATTTTAATGCAGTTCTCAGGGAATGGGCTTCTGGGTCAACCCTCAAAATCAATTTTTTTATACAGAGGTAATTTTCGACGCAGCCGATATTGATAACACAGGACCACATAATATTTTTGGCTGGACAATTGATCAGGACTAATCGCATCTCATGTTTTTGGGTAACTGAGTCCGAATCTGGGCGTGGAGTATTCCTACCACCTCAGAATTTCTCAGAAATCAAGACTTAACTTTAAAATTTATGAATATTTACACTATCCTATCTTTAGCTTTACCCAGGAACAACGACGGGGACGTAATAGGACTATGTTCCCTTTGGGGTGCTTGATTTTAACGAGTCCCCTTACCTCTCACTGTTTGGGGTGCTTGATTTGAGTGAGTCCTCTTACCTCTCACTGTTTGAGGTGCTTGATTTGAGAGTCAAGCACCCCAAAAAGTGAGAGGCAAGTGGACTCACTCAAATCAAGCACCCTACACAGTGAGAAGCAAGGGGAATTACTAAAATCAAGCACCCCAAGGGGAGCATAGTACTATTACGTCCACGTAGCTGTTCCTGGGTGAAGCTAAAGATAGGATCGTATAAATATTTATAAATTTTGAAGTTAAATCTTGATTTCTGAGAAAGTGTGACTTGATAGGAATATTCCCCGCCCAGATTCGGACTCAGCAACTCCTCTGTAATTTATTTCTATTTGAAGGGTAGAAATGCAAAAGGAGTCAAGCGCCAAATTTTCGAAATCGGGTTTATTAGCTCAAAAAATCAGATAAATTCTATTACACATGCCTGCCAAAGGATTTTTTTGGGGCATTATTTTTCAAAATTCCCACTAAAAAAAGAACAGCTGGAGGGGTCAAGCGCCCATGTGTACTTGATCCCAATCGATCGTCGTGGCTGCGCAGTATCGAGAAATCACGATCGTAGCAGACAAACGGACGCGTGTGTTTGGCTTGTGTTTTTGTGTTCACAGTCCGAGAAGCTTTTCTAACCACAAATAAAAAATGAAATTTAATTTTTCTCACCACCGGCTAATTATTTTTAATTACTAACGGCCATAACACGCTGAAAAAACCTGTTCTCGTTAGATCACTGAAGTTAAGCAGTGTTGGGCGCGGTTAGTACTTGTATGGGTGATCGTTCGGGATACTGCGTGCTGTTGGCTAGTCGTGGGTGTGGTGAGCCCACACTTGTAGATATTTACTACAAGAAACTATCCACCTAGAAACGCTACCCGAATCGGGTAGTGTCACGCCTACCCTGAAAGGGAAATGGCTTAATGGTATACTATTGGGTCCCTCCTGTTCAGCACTAAATAACCTAAAACACAAATCCTCATTTTTTTGAAATATGCAAAATTAATACTGCTATCGTCATTTGAAGTTGAAACGTCAGTTTTACACCATTTCGCAGTCATAATTGGATTTTCAAATTTCGCGAAACTGCATGATTTTTTTAAAACAAACTTTTTGGAAATCAATTCGTCGATTCAATAGCTAGAATTCAAATTTTTAGTTTTTTCTTAAACTGCAAATTGACTCCACAATTAATGTTCAAAGATGTTAAAAGTCGATACGGACCCAAAACCTAACCTCGAAACGTGATCTGTTTCATTCATTTTCTCGAAACCGGATAGCTTTTTGTGAGCAAAGTTTTTTTAGTTCGATGGAGTATGAAAGTATCTCGAAAATACTTTCTTATTTTTTTCTTAAATGGTCCCGCTGAATTTACAGCATGTTCTTAGTCTCTCCTGAAAAAAGTGAAAAATGGCGCTTGACTCCTTTTGCATTTCTACCCTTCATTTAACATTCTAACGTATATGATTTCGCGGTCTGGAAGTTTCAGAAGTAAATATTCTTAAAGTCTCATAGCAAAACACCAATTAAATTTAGTCAAGGAAAAAACGAGGACCACTTTTCAATTTTGACTTCCTCGACAACATCATATTCAGAGTCCAGACCCGCAGCGCCATAGATTTCGTGGTCATGAAGTTTTAGAAGTGAATATTTTTCAAGTCTCATACCATAGCACCAATTAAATTTAGTCAAGAAAACAACCAAGGCCATTTTTCAATTTTGACTTCTTCGACAATATCATCATCAGAGTCAAAACCCGCGTCCCCTAAGATTTCGTGGTTAGGAGGTTTCAGATGTTAATATTCTTTGAGAGTCATAACATGGCAACAATTAAATTTAGTCAAAGATAAAACCAGGGTAATTTTTAAATTTTGACTTCCTCGAGAACGGTACCTTCAGAGTCCAGACACGCGTGCCCTAAGATATTGTGGTCAGGAGGTTTTAGAAGTAATTACTCTTTAAGTGTCATAGAATAGCACCAATTAAATTTAGTGAAGGAAAAAACTGGGGCCATTTTTCAATTTTTACTTCCTCAACAACGGTATCTTCACAGTCCAGACACGCGTCCCCTAAGATATCATGCAGAAGTGAATATTCTTCAAGTCTCATAGCAAATTGTAATTCAAATTTAGTCAAGGAAAAAACCACGGCCATTTTCTAATTTAGACTTTCTCGACAACGTCATCTTCAGAGTCCAGACCCGCGTCCCCTAAGATTTCGTGGTCATGAGGTTTCAGAAGTGAATACTCTTTGAGTCTCATAGCATAACCCCAATTAAATTTAGTCAAGGAAAAAACCAAGGCCATTTTTCAATTTTGACTTCTTCGACAATATCATCATCAGAGTCAAAACCCCGCGGCCACTAAGATTTCGTGGTTAGGACGTTTCAGATGTTAATATTCTTTGAGAGTCATAGCATAACACCAATCAAATTTAGTCAAGGAAAAAACCAGGGTAAGTTTTCAATTTTGACTTTCTCGACAACGGTAGCTTCAGAGCCCAGACACACGTGCCCTGAGATATCGAGGTCAGGAGGTTTCAGAAGTGAATACTCTTCAAGTGTCATAGCATAGCACCCATTCAATTTAGCCAAGGAAAAAAGCAGGGTAATTTTTCAATTTTGACTTCCTCGACAACGTCATCTTCAGAGTCCAGACCCGCGTCCCCTAAGATTTCGTGGTCATGAGGTTTCAGAAGTGAATAGTCTTTGAGTCTCATAACATAACACCAATTAAATTTAGTCAAGGAAAAAACCAGGGCCACTTTTCCATTTTGACTAACTCGCCAACATCATATTCGGAGTCCAGACCCGCGTCCCCTAAGATTCCGTGGTCAGGAGGTTTCAGAAATGAAAACTCTTTGAGTCGCATAGCATAACACCAATCAAATTTAGTCAAGGAAAAAACCTGGGCCACTTTTCCATTTTGACTCTCTTGACAACATCATAGTCAGAGTCCAGACCCGCAGCGCCTTAGATTTCGTGGTGAGGAGGTTTCTTTACTTGTTTGTTCGTTAACTATATTTAAATTGCAATTTGCTATGAGACTTGAAGATTATTCACTTCTGAAAACTCATGATCACGAAAACTAAGGGGACGCGAACCTGGACTCTGAAGATGACGTTGTCGAAGAAATAACATTGGAAAATGGCCCTGGTTTTTTCCTTGACTAAATTTAATTGATGCTATGATATGAGACTTGAAGAATATTTACTTCTGAAACCTCCTGATCACGAAATCTTAGGGGATGCGAACCTGAACTCTGAAGATAACGTTGTCGAGGAAGTCAAAATTGAAAAATGGCCCTGGCTTTTTCCTTGGCTGAATTTAAATTACAATTTGCCATGAGACTTGAAGAATATTCACTTCTGAAACCTCCTGATCACGAAATCTCACGGGACGCGAACCTGAACTCTGAAGATGACGTTGCCGAGGAAGTCAAAATTGAAAAATGGCCCTGGCTTTTTCCTTGACTAAAAAATTGGTAATTTGCTATGAGACTTGAAGAATATTCACTTCTGAAACTTCCTGACCGCGAAATCATATACGTTGTAATGCTAAATAGAAATAAGTTATCAATTTCGGCTGCATCCAAAATTACCTTCGCATAACCAAACTGATTTATCATTAAAAGTGTTATAGGCTAAAATAAAAAGAGAGATAGAATAGAGTAAGGTCAGAAAATAATTTTTTCTATAACATTGAAATCTAGTATCAGAGGATTGTTCCGAAAAAATTATTTTGAGCCTGACAAATGAAGACATTAGTTTAAGTTTCTGAAAAGTTCAGAGTTTTCGAATCCTAACCATAAATATTATATTTCCGATTGCGACTTCGTCGAAAATAAGTGGGTGCTAGATTCAGCGTCATTACGTATGCAAAGTTTGAAGTCGATTGGATATGTGGAAGTTTATCAACTAGAATACAAGATTTGACCGTTAGAAATCCACACAGCAAGTTGAAAAAAGCTTGTCAAAACCCTAAGCTTCCTTTCTAGATTAACACTAGAACGACCGAGGTAGACCGTACCACCTGAACTACCGTGTGGGTCAAAACCACCCATATGGCATCGTCGTTCTCATGGTCTCTACAATGTGCGATTGATTCTTACTGATATGGATTCATGTTTTTATTCTGCGGAAAAATGATGTCTTATTGTCCACACAAAAAAGCGATTTGCATCTTTTTCACTGTAAGGAAACATGTTCAAGGTGCAGCGGTACTTGGCATCACACATGAGCCAGTATTTGATGCCATTTTTGTCTGGCTTACTAGGCATAAACTGAAGAAATAGGCAATCGCATTTGTAGGTACACAGCCGTTCATCTGAGGTCATATGCTGAGAAGGCTTCAGGGATGCACCAGAGTTCTCCATAAATTTATTTCAAATTGCTGAAGCTAAAAAAAATTTGTCACAAATTTTTCTTTGAGCTCTTATGGCACGATTTGAGCACGGTTATTTCTTGAAGCTCAGAATTCCGCAACCACTTGACGCGAATGCGCTTCATATTCGAAGAAAGTGCTTAATTCATTCACTAAACTTTCTTATTCTCAACTCTGATTGAGCAAAACAGAAAAAAGTAGGGAGGTACTTAAGTTTCCCAAATTCAGACTAATTACTTACTCAATGATTCTCGGACAAGATAAGGGTAGGAAAATCATAGACTACCTCCTAAATATGTATGAAGAATGTAGCATGTAGTATCTGCCGAATATTCAAGTGTATATGTGGATTATTTTGCGCGAAGGTAAGAAAACATGTATAGGTCAAAATGACTCACGTGGTAGTTCAAGGTATACATGATATACAACGAGAAGAAGCAAATGGGTCAAATGACATACTTTGTCTTTTTAGATTTAAAAAAACTCACTAACTTCCCCCAGAAGGGATGACTTTCAAAAAAGTAAGATTGGGAAACTTTACATCAAATGCCTCAGGATATGCAGCGGTTGTTTTCTGATTCAAAATTTTCGTTATATTTTCCCTAACGCACGACCAACACCATACGCAGTACATAAGTGACGAGATATTAAAATTTGCTATCTTAAAAACCTGCCGGTGATTTTATTATTATATTTAAATATAATATTTAGACATATGTTACCATGTGAAGTTGCATCTGCGTCCTGCACATTAGAGTTTCCTTCATTTTTCTCTTCTTTCTTGTGCTTCCTTTTTTTTGATCTGTAATTCAAAGTTTAAAATATATATTAGTCTCATATTTAAATAGATTACATTATAATTCTAACCTGGGTAATGTAAAAAAAATTTCTCTAATTATTATCCTAAAAATACCTCCATCGTAGCTTGATTATACAACAGGAATTCCCAACAGTACACTCGCGATGGTATGAAATTATCACTTGTTGTTCCTACATCGATAAAAATCCTTTGCGAATTACGCATGGGAAGCTATTACCATTTTCATGAACGAATATTTCGTGCAGTATAGACACAAGAAGCGAGGCATTTTTGCATGAAATAATTCGGTTTTAGCGCGGTTTAGTATGAAGAACGCACGAAATACGTGCTCTTTGAGAATGGCTTTTTGCGTTTTGTTTTGACGCTAGTCGAGACACGTATGCGCATATCTCATAGCTTCAAAAGGTATAAAAGCCGCAACCAATGGGAACGTATTTCGTATGTTCTTCGTACTGAACATTGTCATACTAAAAAAGTACGAATTCGAGCAAGACAAGTAAGGCGCATGTGTTGCGATTTAAATAGGATACGACTCCGAGCTATGGTTTGGATATGTGCACCGAGATGTGCGCAAAAGACTTTGGCAGTCGAGGCTAAGACGTCTTGTTGACAATATTCACTTATTTTTATTGCAGTCAAAGAAAGACAAGCAATAGTCGCATGTAACCACTGGCTGCCCCCCCCCCCCCCCCCTCATGGTGGGAATACCCAAGTCTAAAGTACTTTAGAAGTAGTCACAGAAGTATTCACAATGATCATGGAGTAGTCCCTCTCTACTAAAAAAAAGTCAGGAATCGTCAAAATTGGTCAGAAGTTCTGACGATTCCTGAACATACTGACCATTCCTGACCAGTCTGACTATTTCTGTAGATATGCTAATTCACATCCTATCAGCCAGCTCATCGGCTAGGATCGCAGGTAGGCCAACCCAATAGGATTAAAAATTGAAGATGATTTTTTTTTCAATGTTGCAAATACAGATTCAAAAGTTATAAATTCAGAATCTACGAGTTTCGACGATTTCAGATACCTAAAAATTTTCCTAAACAATTTAAAATTAGGAATCTAAAAGAGATTAGGTTTTACGGCATTCTATTCTTGGACCCCTAATAAAAGGACTATTCTTCGAAGGGTGACGGACAACTGTGCACGGAGCAACTGTGCACGAACCCATCTGTGCACGTCAGTGGCCACTGGCAAAACTGTACACCGGGACATCTGTGCACGTCTCAAATTTCGCGAGCACAGATGGGACACTCCCAACTGTGCTCATCGAAATGTCTACGTGCACAGATGGTACCCTAGCAACAGTTGATCTGCACAGATGGGAGACTCCCAACTGTGCACGTCGAAATTTAGACGTGCACAGATGGTACTCTTGAAATAGTCCACGTTCAGAGATGAAAGACTACCAACTGTGCACGTCGGAATGTAGACATGCACAGATGGTCGGTGTACAGTTGTGCCTGTGCCCAATAACGTGCACAGTTATACCAGTGGCCACCGACGTGCACAGATGGGCTCGTGCTCAGTAGCTCCGTGCACAGTTGTACCCTTCCGGTCACGCCCTATCCCTTTTCCAGTTCGAAAAATTACAGCGGTGACGGACAACTGTGCAGGGAGCAACTGTGCACGCGCCCGTCTGTGCACGTCAGTGGCCACTGGTACAACTGTGCACGTTGTTGGCCAGAGGCACAACTTTACACCGGGACATCTGTGCACGTCTCAAATTTGGCATGCACAGATGGGACACTCACAACTGTGCAAGTCGAAATGTCGACGTGCACCGATGGTACCCTAGCAACAGTTAACGTGCACAGATGGGAGACTCCCAACTGTGCACGTCGAAATTTAGACATGCACAGATGGTACCTTTGAAACAGTTCACGTGTAGTGATGGAAGACTCCCAACTGTGCACGTCGAAATTTAGACGTGCACAGATGGTACCTTTGAAACAGTTCACGCGTAGAGATTGGAGACTCCCAACTATGCACGTCGAAATATAGACGTGCACAGATGGCTTCGCATTATCAAAATCATCAAAACAAACATAACCTCTAAATTGAAAGAACTGCAAGAATGCAAAGGATTTTGATTCAGGAAGTTTATAAATTCGAGTTTCACTGAATAGAATAAACCAGAAAAAAATGTTAAGTAGTAGCATTTGCAGAGAACCGATATTGAGGCTTAAGAGTATGGCGAGTATAGTTCTGCCGAAATTTCACATTTGTCTGGCATCATAAGTTACGTTAGGTAGAGGTTACCTCGTACCTACTCATACCAACCTATGATACATTGTAATGATCGATAATTTATTATTTTCTCATGCCGAGGTGCAATACCAGAAGCGATTATCTATTGTTGGAGTGCAGTGTCAAAATCGTACCTATTGCGGCGTCCAATAAAAATATATAATGCAACTCATTTATTAATTTCATTAACATTTTTTTGATAGGAATAGTTAACTGAATATACAGACATCATTTAAATAATAAAATCTTTCCTTTTTGTTGCAAATTGACGCAGTTCATCACGATGGAAATTTTACCTATCTAGCGTAGGGTGGCCTAGGCTACCACTTTCATGGAATCTGTCGTTTTTCCATTTTGAAATGATAGCCGCCTATTTAAAAATCACAAAATAAAACAATTTTTAATTGTGAAATAATTCGAGCTGGTAATTGTGTATTCAAGGTTTCATAGGTTATTTCCAAGTGAAAAAATGTCATATTATTATTTAATTCAATTATCAAAAATATGGATCTTACAATTGGTTAATTGCTTTAAACAGAAATGTCTAATATTAAAACTAATCATAGAAAAAAAACAAAAGTATATAGTAGTTGGGCAACTGATTTTATTTGTTGAAAAAGATTAACTGTCCCAGTGTCTGGTATGCGGGGCATTATTAAGTGTTCAAAAGAAAATTAATATTTCTCAATGCATATTGTTATAAAATATGTTTATTAATAAATAAATACAATAAGGCGAGCTGAAATCGCATAAACAGCAAGAAATAATCACTGATATTAGTACAAAACTGAATAATTAGCCGTAGCTAGACTTCGCACAACCGCACGATTTAACGCTCTTCGAACGCCCACACCCATCGTCTACACACAGACACTCTGGCGCACTCCAGAGTCCTGTAAGGTTTTACAGTTTGAAAAACACCGCGAGTAATTTGACGAAGAGTGCAAACTCTGGTTTGAAAAACGCCGGAAGGCCAGACTAATTAGTTTACAAAATAAGTGCGATCAAACACATAAGAAGTATCTCGAGATTAGTAAACGTACAAATAGGCTCTATAGATCCAAGAAAAGGGAGTGGGAAAAGAATAAAATACTAGCAATAGAAACGCATAATAAACAGAATAACCCGCGCGAGATGTACAGGGGAATCAATTTTATAAGGAAAGGCTTTCAAAGTAGAACGGAAGTAATGAGGGACGAAAATGGCAATCTAGTAGCCGATACGACAGAGAGACTGAATTTATGGAAAGACTATTTCGATAAACTATTAAATGTACGCGAAGCCCCCGTTGAAGGTAATCTCGGCGAAATCCACACTGCTGATCTATTAATTGATGACCCTGCTGATATAGAAATAAAAATGGCTATAAAGAAGTTGAAAAATAACAAAGCCGCGGGCATCGACGACCTACCGTCAGAACTGATAAAAAATGGAGGCCCTTGCCTCACAAGACAAATTATTAAATTAATACGCGCAGTTTGGAAAACAGAACGCATGCCGGAAGAATGGAATACCTCTATCGTTATTCCCATCTTTAAAAAAGGCGATAAAACTGACTGTAACAATTATCGGGGAATTTCACTTGTATCTTCGTGCTACAAGATCCTGTCTAATGTAATCCTAAGTAGACTGACTCCTTTTGCCGAGGAAATCATTGGGGATTACCAGTGTGGATTCCGCCGAAACCGATCTACAAGCGATCAAATGTTTACAATTAGGCAACTGCTAGAAAAAAAATGGGAATTTAAAGAAGTAGTGCATCAGCTATTTATCGATTTCAAAAAAGCTTACGACTCTATTATACGCGCACGAATGTACTGGATCCTAGAGTTCTTGGGTGTACCAAGAAAATTGGTTAGACTTATCGAAATTTGCTTAAGCGGAAGTAGGGGTAGAATACGCGTAAACGGTAGTTTATCTGAAGAGTTCTCGATCCGCGATGGCCTGAAACAGGGCGATGCACTTTCGTGCGTCCTTTTTAACTTGGTTTTAGAATACGTGGTTAGGCAAGTGCAGGCGAACCCGACCGGTGCTACCCTCAATGGGATAGTACAAATTCTTGGATATGCGGATGATCTCGACTTACTAGGGGATGATAAAGAAACGGTAGCTAAAAATGCAGAAATCTTGATCACAAAAGTCAAAGATATTGGCTTAGAAGTTAGCGAATCGAAGACAAAATATATGACCGTCGGCAGATCCGAACAAAGTAATCAAGACGGGGATCTAATGGCTGGAAATATGAAATTTGAAAGGGTTAGCGAGTTTAAATACCTCGGGTCTATCATAACTAGCGAAAATAACATTAAAACGGAAATCAACGCGCGGCTGCACGCTGGCAATGGGTGCTATTATGCAGAAAACACACTATTAAAATCGCGATTGCTATCTAGAAACATCAAAGTAAGAATCTACAAAACAATAATAATGCCGGTCGTCATGTACGGGTGCGAAACGTGGGCGCTGACGAAGGGAGAGGAGAATAGGTTTAGAGTTTTTGAGAATAAAGTACTTAGAAAAATCTATGGTCCAAAAAGGGACGAAGAGACCGGCGAATGGAGAAAACTGCATAATGATGAGCTGCATGCTCTCTACGGGTCAGCAAATATTAATAGAGTAATGAAAGCGCGTAAACTAAGATGGGCGGGGCATGTAGCAAGAATGGGAAATGAAAGAACAGTGGCGCAAGTTTTAAGAGGGAGGCCGATTGGTAAGAGACCCTTAGGCAGACCGAGAAACAGATGGGAGAAAAATGTAAGGGAAGATTTAAAAGAACTAGGACATGATTACTTAAACTGGATGGAGGATGCACAGGATAGAGATGTGTGGCGGTCTCGGGTTAGTGAGGCAATGAACTTTCGAGTTCGAACTGCTAATCTATAATAATAATAATAATATTGAAAGGATATGATGAATGTAATGGTGAAGAATGTTCCAAAGTTATATATAGATTAAAAAATAAATACTTAGAGGTTGAAAACCAGGTAAGATCTGCAAATAAATACAACATTTAAAATTTTACTATATTAGCTAAATGTACTCATTAATGATATTCGGTAATCGGACAAACGAAAACTACTGTCTTCAAACAAATATTAATGAATAGAATATATCTAATTATGAGGAAGAAGTACATAAAATATGTAGATGGCAGTATATTAAGCAGCTTAATATTCATCGAGATTTAAAAACATCGAAAAAAGATCCATGTAAGAATAATCCAGTTTTGCGTTCTACTGAAATATTTAATTTCAAGACAAAATGCCTGTTTTATGGAGAAAATTGGGACATAGCAGAAGAAAAAAAGAAAATGAAAAATCTAAGTACCCCTACGTACATGGTATGTACTTTAAGTCCTTAAGATAAGGTTTTAATGCAAGTTTCAAGACGGAAAACAGCGTATCATGAATTGTAGCAGAAGATCCTCGTTACCACAAAAAATGTTATGTTACATTCATAAACATTCCATCCTTAACTAAGAAATGAGGAAGACCTCAAGATGAAAATTTGATGGCTGCATTCGGTGAACTATGGTCCTTTACTGATTAGAGTGATGAATGTCAATTCACTCTTAAGGAATTGATGAGAAAAATTGAAGAGCATATGCCCGATGGATCATCGGTGAAAGAAAAAGCATTAGAAAGAAAATTACTTACTACTTATGAGGATCAGGTAATGCTTGCGAAAACTCGAGCCAAACCAACAATTGTTTCCTTCCGCGGATCGGGATTTAAAGTCATAAACAGTTGATATACAAGACGATCAGGCAATGAACAAGAAGAACCTATGAAAATTGTGACAGCAGCGGGACATGAAGTACAAGAAGATATTCAAAGCACTCCATATAGTATAACAGATTACCCAGATGTCAAGAAATATATGTGTGAAGCAAATGTTTCAGTTGTACCCACATTGCGCGAATTTTCAGACACAGTTATCGTAGAAGGTAAAAAATTGATACTGAAAAATTTAAAAAAAAGTCTATAGCCATCGGTCATGCTGTAACTGCAGCAACAAGATCTCGCTCATTTATTTCTTGCCAATCATTTTCTCTGGCGGTATTTTTGTTTAGAAATTTTGCATAAAAAACTATTGTAAATGCAGTTGCAGCTTTGGGTTTCTGCTCAAGCTACAAGAATATCGCGCTAATTGAAGCATCTGCTGTTAAATCTTGGGAACCTGATTTAGACATAAATTTCTTTTTTCAGTATATTTTTGACAACGCGGATTACAATATAAAAATTAACTGGCGAAGGTACGTTTTATTTCATGGGTGGAATAAAATGCATAAACTCCGGCAAACAAGGTTATAGATCAAGAAATTTGCAAATTGCGAAGTGTTCCTTCATCTAAAGAGATCGCAAGTACCGGTCAATCCCAATACAAACAATGTCTAGAATTTTGTCAACAAAAGAAGATAATTTTTATTCCAAGTAATATCATCAACCAAAGATGAGTGGAATAGGCCTACAAGGGAAACCACAATAAAAAAACGCACCAAAAACTCTACCTCAGGGGTGATGTGGAAATGAGATCCCAGTGCTTGTACGTGCACTTTAAACAAAATTAATTATGACTTTCCAAATTGATGTAATGTAATGTAATGTAAAAAAAATATACTGGTCCTAAAAGGAAATTTTCGGTTCTACAAATTTTCTTCTATGCATTTTTGTCCAAAAACTACCTTTTTATGAGTTATGGGCCGAAAACTAAGCGCGCGAGTACATTTCGCGCCACACGCCAAAACACCACCCCCACTCCTGGAGCTAATTACGTATAACATATGACCTGTACAGCAAAAGTGTAAAGGATCCTTTTTATTGCAAATTCTATTCTAAACATTTTCACCTGGATTCATTTTTATCCTCCGCCGCACCCTTTCGTATGTAATATCCAAACCCAGCGCTACTACCTTTTTTAAGGAATGTTTTTCGAGGCTAGGGGTGTATGCGGCGCCGATTCGATGGGAACTTATCTGGTATTCATTTCTGATGCCATCAGGGATATGATCATGAAGGGAAAAAAACTTTATCTTTTTTTCTGAAAAAAAGTCTAATTTCCCCGGACTAACAGTTGGAATTCGGGTGGTATAACCATCAAAGTAAAATCTCGCGGGCAGCCTATGCCATCCAAATTACAACAAATGCTAGGGATTTGATGCCACTACCCTCCAATTCTGAAATTGTTAATAAAGTATCTAGACATTTCACGGAGGACATTAAAACAGCTATTTTAGTCAGAGGAATTCGATACTTTGAGGGCCTTATTGAATGGCTCAAAATGTTCGATTTCAGACAACCTGTAAATTGTGAAAACTTTAGAGATAGTTCATTACCCTATTATTCAGAATTCTCCAGAAGGCGGCAATTATCGACCACCTATAAATAAAAATAAAAACAATTATCAAAGGGGTTACAATTCTGGTTGGCGTACTGGTAATAATGATCGTCAATACATCCCAAATAGTCAAAATCTCAATCCTAACCGTAATCGAAATTTAAATCATAATGATTACAATCATGGTAGATACAACCAGAATTATGGCCTTTCACAAAATTACACTTAACAATACCCCGTGGAAAATACCAGGGCTATTTTTAAACCTAGAGAAAACCCATCGAATTCTAACGATCGTTTACCTAAGAGGGCAAATGAACGATCCATGTATCACTCTCACGATAGCCAAAATTTCGGAAATGCTCGTCATAATAATAAAAATCTACAAATAAATAGCTCTAGACAAAATGCGTTACCCCTAAAGCAAGGTAATTACATGCCAAATCAAGGCGTGCCAAATCAAGATAATCACATGCCAAATGCTGGAACAGCCGCGATTCAAACAAATTTCCCCCCTACAACCCGCAGGAAGTGCTCAAAATAAGCCCAATGTAGCTCATGAGGTAAACTAGTAAGCCTTAAGTTTGAAAAGTGTTATACCAGAAAAAGAAATAGCATCAAACTCGAGGCAACCAGAAAAAGAAATAGCGTCTTACTCGAGGCAACCAGGAAAGAAAATAATTACAAAAGAAATTGCGAGTGTAGAACTTCCTGCAGATATGCAAAAGGAATTACTTGATAATGAGGATGAAACAATTATTAAAAGATTAGACAAATGTCCTCTTATAGAACTTAACTCAGAAAATAAATCTGTAAAAGCTTTGATAGATACAGGCAGCGAGGTCATATGCATCTCTGCATCGTTTTATGGGCAAAATAGGATTATTTTGAAAAAATGTGAAAAGCTATCAATCGTGGGTATGTGAATTATAAGTGGCACTCTCTCGAGACCAGTAATATTTAAGCACAATTATACGCGAATTTTCGTTCAGACTAATGGGTGGGACAATTCGTATTTATCGTTGTACCGTAATTAAACAAGGATCGTATTTTAAGTGTAGACATATTTAAAAGGTTCAAATCGAAAATTGATTTTGAAGTGAAAACTGGATACTTGAAGACAATTTTGTTTATTACATGGGGGTATGTGAGAATATGAATACAATTGAACCCGAAGAAATTACAACATTATCGATAGAGACGATTATGGAAAAAGTAGATGCAATTGACACTCCAAATGCAAGCGAATAGCAAAATTATGTAGAATTAATTTTAAGACACAAGAAGTCGTTCAATAAAGAATCAGGGTTAATTAATGTATGTATGTATGTATGTATGTATGTATGTATGTATGTATATTTATTGCCTCTGAGAATACAAGATTTTGTGGCAAGGGAAGGCCACTATTACAAAAATCGATAAAATTAAGATAAATATGAAAATAAATGAAAAGTTATAATATCGTATGTACAATAGGTTGTTACGTCATACTGGTCGAGTTCGGGCAGTGTATTATTCGAATAGAGAGAAAGCTCTGATTTTTAAACATGTACTTACAAAGTTGTATATCGAGCGAAGCATTCCAGGGTTTATATTCGACAATAATAGGTGAAGATTGTTCTCGTTTATCATACCAATGTTGCGAAGGTAATGATTTCTAACGGGCGAGTAGATCGGACATTTGACGAGGATGTGTAAAAGATCCTCGTTTTCTCTTAGATTACATAACTGGCAAATCTGTTGTGGATCGATTACAGTGGTTCCAGCTTTAGAGGTCAGCTTAATGATGAACCTTGAGGAGGTTCTCATTTGAGCGAAAATGCGCTTAAATAGGAAAGGAGCTTTGAATAGCAGATATTGCTGGGGTAGCGCATCATTGTGTAACATTTTACTGTATATATAACTAAAGTTGCTGTTTTCCAATCGTAACAGATCTCGCGGACGGAAAAAGTCACGGTATCTATCAGCTATAGTATCGATTTGAGTGATAAGATTGGGACAATTGAGATCCATGAAATTGTGACTTATTCCTGCACCCTCCAAGCATCTAATAAGTTGACCAAGCCAGTTATATTTAAAATTTTTGCTATTTGCGGTTTCGACTAGTTTTAGCATACAAAGTTTCGAATAGCGCGAGTCTTCCATATCGAAAATCTTCGCCGCCCAATTCAGCGCCATTTTTAATATTTGGTATGATACACATGGTAGACCTAATTCCAATCTGACAACAAAGTCAGACGTATTTCTGGGTAGGCGCAGAAGATTTTTGAAAAAACGGACTTGTGCTTTTTCGAAGACATCTAGATAATTTAATCCGATAATGTGAGCCGCATACAATAAGGAACTCTTTATAATAGAGTCATGAATTTTAATAACGGAAGACCATGAGGAGCACTTAGTTCTAGTTAGAATATTGAACGCCGAGGCTGAGGCTGAGTTGGCTCTGCTAACTGCTGCATGTGCAGCTAAGTTGAAAGCACCTGTTCTAGAGAAAATCGTACCCAAGTATTCAAAACACGAAACAAACTCCAAAGAGATACCATCATATTTCAGACCTAGGAGTTTTGCGCTGATCCGACCTTTCTTGAATATAGTGTATTTAGTTTTGTTGTTATTAACCGTGAGTTTGTTTATATTACAATACTCCTGGAGAGCATTGAGTTTTCTTATTGCGTCTATTTTAGATTCTGCAAAAATAATTAAATCATCCGCGTAAATAAGCACAATAATATCCATGTCACCCATAATTCTGAGTCCCACAAGACCTTTTTGCCTAAAAAAAATCTCGATATCGGCGGTTAAGAGGTTAAACATGATTGGGCTCAAAATCTCTACCTGTAGAACTCCCTCAGTGACCGGCAATTCCTCTGAGAACTCGTTCCCCACTTTAATGCAAGTTGAGGCTCTCTCATATAGACTTTTTATAATTCTAATTATTTTTGAACTGATTCCAATATCGAAAAGTTTTGACCAGATGTGACCGTGATTGACCGATGGGAAAGCTCTTGAGAAATCCACAACAATGGCATAGATATGTCTATTCTTTTTTTGTAAGTAAATTTGTGAAACAGATGCCAAGGTGAAAATATTATCCATATAGCCCCTACCTCGGCGAAAACCTGCTTGGGCTTCCGGAATAATATGACACATTGACTCCTATTTTTCTAATCTAGCCAATAGAATTTGCGTAAAAATTTTAGGAAGTGAGTTTAAAAGGGCAATAGGTCTGTAGTTATTGGGATTGGCCGGGTCTTGTTTTTTATGTATCATGTGCGTTAAAGATTTTGTCCAATCCAGCGGTATATATTCACTCTCAAGTATTTTATTGAAAAGTGTTTCAAGATAAAGAAGCCAATTAGGCGGCAAGTTTTTGTAAAAATTATTTGAGATTTGATTCGGCCCTGAAGCCTTATTTAATTTACATTTGTTAATTGAATAAAAGATTTCGTTAGCTGTAATTCTGCTATCCAATAATGGGTGTCGCACATCTGTAAGCAATGACGGTGACAGACGTCTGAGAGGAAGTGTCAGACGGAAAAAGTTTTCCCAAGCTTTTGTAGTAAGGATTGTAGATTTTATCTTTAAACCTCTGAATCTATTACAGTATCCCAAAATGTTTTGCTATCGTTGCCACACTCAAGGCTCGCCAGGATATTGGATTCAAAGCTTGCTTTTTTATAAACTATCAGTGCTTGGTACGATCTTTTAGCTTTGACATAAACCAACTTAGCCTCATCCGAGAAATTTGCCCTGCTAGCTTCTTTCAACGAATTAGAAAGATATGCTTTGCTTTGGTGACAGTCAGAGTCAAACCAAGGTTTGTCGTGGTAAAATTTCTCAGTAACATTTTTTCTCACTGACCACATATCTGCTTTTTTGGCGCTGTCGATAATAGCTTCGGTAAAGTTTGAATTGAGATGATCTATATCTAATTCCTGAAAATTACATTTTAGTCTTTGAGATAAGTATAATTCGTTCGAAAATACCTCCCCTTTGTCGTCCGTCCATCTCAGAAACGTCAAGCTTTTGTTTTTGTTTACATTCAGCGCACTTGAGTGACCAGCTGAGGTAGGAGAGCAATAAGAGGAGACTAAGACCGGGAAGTGATCCGAGGTATGTGTGGATTGATCCACCTTCAAGTCATTAAGTATACCTAATGCCTCAGCATTGCACCAAACCAAGTCATTGACACTTTTACCCCCTGCATTAACAAAAGTGAAGTGGGCTGGATTGTCGCTCCGCTATCTACCATTTAAAAGATAAAACTCATTCGACTCCATCAGTTCTACCAATCCCAGCCCCCTCCTGTTGTGCGCAAGATCGTGACTTTCCCGGTACATTGAAAAATTTGTGTGAGTAAACATATCAGGTGGACCCTGGCTTAATACCCCCACCCTGCTGTTGAAATCGCCATATATAGTGATAGGAACGTTGTTGTATTTCTCTGACAGAGCGCATAAGGTTTCTTCGAAGAGTTGTAGGATTACTTCTGTATCTACCGTCGGGTTAAAATAGCAGATTCCTACAATAAAATTAATTTTATTTGCGCTATAAATTCGAACCAATATCCAATACTCTGATTTGTCTATGATCTCACTATTATAATAAAGTTTATTTATAAAAACGGCTAGGCCGCCACTGGCTCTACCTCTTGATTTTTCTTTTAAAGCGTTAGAAAAGAAGTGATTATATTTATTATTCGCGTACAAGTTTTTGGGAATTTGAGTGAGCCATGTTTCGACGATTCCTATAACATCAAACTTATCATAATTAATACAGGAGTTTAAAAACCTTACATAACCATGACAGTTCCAGAAGAAAAAGTTTGTATCATTGTCGACTCGTCCTGATGTGTTTCGCTTAATTAACCATTTATGTTTTTCTTCTTCGTCTCCCTGGTTGATGATTGACGATTGTGAAAATTCCCTTTCGTAGGATTTCTCGCCTGCTCTGTGATATTGGCTGGTGGGGATTCCGAGGCCTTGCGCTTCGCCTTTCCCTGTATGCCACTTGCTTCCCCAATTTTCCCTCTTTCAATTGGTTCCGCCCTATTTCCTGATAATTTTGCATTCTCGATAACAGACTCTAACGCTGACAAATCTTTGGACTCGAATTTTTTGCCATCCACGTATATTGTATTATAGCTTAAGGAAGCTTTCAGGTCACAATTTTGAGCCTCTTTAAGGTATGGAAGCAGAGCCTTCCTTTCCGTTTGGACTTTTTGGTATAGTCCTCCGCAATGCTAATCCCAGTACCGCGTAATTTTTTCAGCTGCGATAAGATCATTTTCTTATCGCGAAAGGAACGTAGCTGAGTTAGAAGGGGACGGGGTCTGTTCCGGATTTTTCCTCCAATCCGTCTAACAGATTCGACCTGGTCAGAGCGAATTTCAATATTAAGATGCTGCTTGAAAATACTGCATATTGATTGCACCAGGTCCACGTCGTCTTCCTCAAGAACACCGAAAACCATCAAGTTGTTGCTTCTCAGCGCTCTATCCATTGCCTCGATTCTCCGGTCTTGTTCTGTGATAACCGATCTCAGTTTTTCTTGCTCGACTTTAAGCTCTTGATTCTCCAGCGTAAGATGGTCAATTTTGCTATGAAGAGATGAAAGTGAGGACTCCAGATTCCCCATTTTTTGCATCAAAAGTTCAAATTTATCCGCTGAGATTTCGAGAGCCATTGTATCGAATAATTGACTTAACACAGAGATGGCAGCACTAACACACTATTCACGCTATTCATCTGACACAACGACCTTGAAATTAGGCGGTTTGAACGAGAACAAATTTTGCTTAAGATTGATAGCGGTACTGGTTATAACACTCACACATCACTAAAAAAGTGAACATTAGTGACAATGAGTTATTTTTAAATCACTTGATTTAACTGAAAGTTAGGGATGATCAACCCTTTATTTGTCGTACATATCCAGTGCCCATGGCCCTTCGTAAACGTGTAGGTAGCGAAATTGACATCATAATGAAAGCAGGTAAAATTCGGCGTTCTAATAGCCCTTACATCAATCCTTTAGTCATTGTTACAAAGAAAAATGGCGATGTACGTCTTTGTTTACATCCGAGAAAATTGAATAACATATTGTAGATGATTACGAATGTTCTGAACCCATGGATACGATTTTCTAATGTTAAATTGCCAATGAATTTTCGATACAACAGATGAATTTTCAAGTTTAAGCTTTGTTTTCTGCTAAAACACAACGAATTTAAAAAATACATGGTTAAAATGTAGTGTCGAAAGCAGAATTTTATACTTCTTCAACAGTGCCAGTAGATGGCACCATCATTGAGAGGATAGCACTAGCGACTGCGTGCGTACTTGTGAGCTGCTCCGGCAGTCAATCGTTTCTTGTCCTACGCAGTGAAAACACTGAGCGCGTTACAAGTTACAATCAAACATAGTATAGAAATGGGATAATAAGAGTTTTATCATTAAATAAAAGCCCCCAAGGTCCAACATATAGTTAAACTAATTTCCAATACAAATTTTTAATTGTCCACCATTTTTCGCCGTGATGTATTAATATAATTACTAGGACTTTGATTAATAGTCTTTGAAATTAATCTTTGCATGAAAGAAGCTAGTCATTTTTATTAATTCCATGATTTTTCCAGTTTGCCAAAACTTTTTATAAGAATTCGATTACTTTTTCAGGACTTCCAGATTTTTTATAGAACAAATAATGAATAACATACTCAGTTACAATTAGCCTTTCGACCGGAGTGTGCTTCAATAAATTTGGCCAATTTCAACTAAAGATATTTTTTTGAGGAAAATGATAACATTTTCTTAAGATTTTACGATTTCTGTAAAACTCTCAGAGGAAATTTTGTATTAATAAATTTTAGTTAAAATATACTTTAAAAAGATTTTAAAACATTTCAATGTTTAAAATATTTTAAGATTTAGAAAAAATTAAAAGATTTTTAAAAAATTGAAACAAAATGTATTTCTTTAAAGACTTCGAACAACAAATTCAGAAACTTTTTAAGAATTTTCAATGGTTTTAAGAGAATATTCTTAAGGTTCATATGCAAATATGAAAGGATTTTTTGTTTTCAAAAATAAATTTTTAGGGAAAATTTAGAAAGATTTTAAAACATTTGAAAAGATTTCAAAATTTTGAAAAAAATTCGGATCCGCTGAAATGATATTTAGGAATTTTATGAGTGATTCGAACAATTTTCAAACTTGGAAAAGATTTCCGAATATTCATAGAATATTTTTAAAAAAGAACGGATTTTCAAGAAAAAATTCAATTTTCAATTATAAAACAACGAATTGAAAAAAAAACTTAAATATTCTACCAAAAAGATTAATTTTTAACCCAGAAGATTTATTTTCTATCAAAAAACAACAAATGTAAAGAATATATATATATATATATATATATATATATTATTTTTAAATAATATATAGAATTTAAATGAAATTTAAATAAATTTAAAATGTAAATAAAATTTAGTAAAATTCAAAATTTTAATAGAAGGACCTAGCCAGATAATTATGTGAAAAGTGCCCTTGATCCTTATCCAACCGGACTCAGTCCTATGTGTACGTTACAAAAAAAAACTCTTTCCTGAAATGTTCATCCGCTTAACTTTTAGAACGACCTTTCAAGGTCACGTTTATGGTTTTCCACTTCGAAGACCTTACATGACTATTAACAAAATTATACAAGTAACTTTTTTACCATTTGCAATAAAAATAGTCGTCTAGAATGTTCCCGTAACTTCTGACACTGACAAAATATTATTCTACACGAAATTTTCCTAATTGCCATATCAATACTTCGATTGACTCTGCCAAACAACTTTATCAGCTGCGAACGCTAACCCACGCACCATCGCTGTTCCGAGATCCACACCTTATTCTTCGTCGAAGAGGGCCATTCTTAGTCACTTGTCCATGTGAATAATTAATTTAGAAAACATTTTTAAAAATACCGTTTTTAATACGAATTTTATATAAAACTGCTACTTTGCATTTTTTGGAGCATGATTAGGGCACAATACATGGGGATAGGGGAGGGGGGTGAAAAGTTATTGTGTGCAAATTATTCCTCGAACCTTCCTTAAAAGGTGAACAAACTTTACTTTACAAAAAGTTAACAACAAGTACTTGTTCTGTATAATATAAATGAAATAATATTTTTTTACCAGAATTCAGGAATTAAATATTTACCTGCAATTTCTTTAATAAAACGATCATCTTTTAAATCATTATGTAGTAAATGAAAGGTGATATAATATTGAACTCAAACAAAATGTGGTTTTCAGCGCATTTTTTATTCTTACTTTGTAGTAAGTACAATTTCAAGTTTATGTCCATTACGCATATTAACAGTTCTATTAAATACAGATGTGGATTTTTTCTCGGCTTCAACAATGGAGAGTATTAAAATAAGCTATGGAAATTTAAAAAAATCTCCTATCTTAATTTTATAATAATTAAGTAAATCGACTATATAAAATTCCAATTTATACACTTGAGGCTTGAAACCGGCCACACCGTTGCACAGATCGACTGGAAAACTCATACACGTGTAGATTAGGCACTAAAGATGATTCCTACGGCAACCCGAATCGCTAATTGATAATATATATACAGCGTGATTCTTTTATCTTCAGACATTGAAATACCTCAAAAAATACGCATCTAATGACAATAATGTCCCTAATAAAAGCTTTTTATTTTCGAGGAGGGAAAAGCGAACCCACAAAAATTTACCACACACCCCACACCCTGCGGCAGGAGGGGGGTAATTTAAAAATTTAAAATGGGAATCTATATTTTTAATTACTCATTCAGATTCTCCATAAAAAATACGTAAGTTTTATTTAAAGTTTTTTTTGTTCGCACCAGATGGCGCTACATTGGCGAAAAATGACATTGTTGACTGTTCAAGAAATGCGCTTCCAAACGAAACATAAAAAAGACGTGGTGATTGTTTTCTGAAGAGCTATTCAATTGTTATCAATTCAATTTTTAACACCTCTTCCACCCACCTGGGGAGAGGGTTACAGTGGAGTAGAAAAATTAGAAAACTCGTTTTATTTTTAAAATGCAAGCTTCTCATTTTCACTCCAAGTATGTAAGCAGATAATGAATTACCTACTTTTAGTGCTACCCAGGAACAACGACGTGGACGTAGTATTTGTCTGTTCCCTTTGGGGTGCTTTTTTTCTGTGAGTCCCCTTGCCTCTCACAATCGAGGTGCTTGTTTTCGATGAACATTTTACATAAGTACTCAAAATGGTGTCCTCCCACTTCGATGCACTTATTAATCCGCGCTTGGAAAGTTCCCAGTGGGCACAAAATTTAGCGACGTCTTCACAACATCGTTACGACATCTTGACGAAAACTTTACGACATCCTATGTCCATGTCGTTAAGATGTCTTTACGATGTCGAAAATACATCGTCAGATCGTACGAAGTCTTTACGATATCGTAGACATCTTAACGATATGGACATAGGATGTCGTAAAGACGTCATAACGATGTCGTAAAGACGTCATAACGATGTCGTAAAGACGTCGCCAAATGTTGTGCCTGCTGGGTTTGCACACAACTGCGGAGTGTGCCTGGTGTTATTTGGTTACAAGCTGTCCTGATTCTCTGTTTCATTTTCTCCAGAATTGTTGGCACTTCTTGATAAACTAGATTCTTCAAATAGCCCCACAAAAAAAATCAGGCGACGTTAGGTCTGGCGATCTGGCAAGCCAATTTACTTAGGTCTTCAAGCAATAGGGAAAATTTGCCAATCGTTCCGTAGAATACGGTAAACGCAATAGTAACATGACTCTAATACCGTATTGCCAGATAGCATAGGTTGTAAGTTGAGTTTTTGCGCCTCATACGGTACGTTTCACAAGCTTCTCAGCTGTGTTTGTTCATGTTTTTTTAATTCGCAAGAAAGGAAGTCTTGGTGGAAGTTTTCGCTTTAAGCGAATGTCCTGCGGATGACGTGGAGAGTGCTATTTTAACTGAATTGTTGGCAGATCGTAGACCTGCTGAAAGGTTTGATTTTCGTGAATGGTTGAATTTAAATACTTCAACACCAACGCAGTGCAAACTAAATTTTCGGTACGTAAAAAGGTGCAACATATTATATATATATATATATATATATATATATATTTGTATTTGTATTTATTCATGAAAAGTTCAGGGCTAAATAGCCCTATAAGGAACAGGTGATACATATTAAAATTAAAATGTGACAGCGATCGATTTGACGATTGAAATCAAAAATAGGTATTTAACAAGAGTAAAGAAATAAACTATAATACACATAATTAGATGTGGGTTACCAACAGAAGGACACTATAAATATACATACGCAAATATACATACTTAAAGGTAAATACGCATTCATATATACACTCATATATATTTTTAATTAAGGATTTAAGTGTTATCAATATGTGATTTCGAGGGTAGGATTTGATGTGTTGAGTAAGTAAGCAAAAAGGAGTTTTCTAAAGAAAAATTGTGGAGGTGCATTTCTTATGCTTAAAGGTAGTTTGTTCCAAAGGCGAGCACCACGAATAACAAAAGACTTTTGCATTTTATACGTGCGGTGTGGCTGAATTTTTACTACTGTTTTCCTTTCATGGAGTTTGGAATGTGTTGGTTGATCTTTGTCAATAAAATGGAAGAGATTAAAAAGATAGGGCGGAGCTTCATTACTAAATAGGATATAAAGTAAATTACCCATAAAAAATTGTCTTCTTTTGGCGACATTAAGAAGTCCTGCTCGTTCTCTATACTGAGTAATATGTTCACTTTTAGGGATGTTATAGATGAACCGAATGCAAGCATTAAGCGTACGCTGAAGCTTAGCATTCAGCTCATCAGTAATATCGTCATACACCACACAACCGTAGTCAAAAGAAAGGAAGGATGAGGCTTTTAGCTAGGAGAATACGCGTTGAAGCACAGAAAAAACTAAGTGTAAACTTTACCCGGATTTCGGGGTAAAGATTACCTGCAACAAAAATTAACCCATGTGGGTCAACTTTACCTGACGTCTCGGTATTTTTCTGGTTTTACCCACGCTTGTGGGAAATTTTTGACAGTTCTAACGATTCGGCAAAACAGCCTTTATGAAGCCGCACTTATCCCATTTGCCCGTTACACCAACCATCAGCTAACTTCACTTCAACGATTCAAAGCTAGAGGCTTCCAACTTTCATGAGAACAAAAGACAGTTTCTGCCCATCGAGTGTAATATTTGTGTTTTACCAATACGAACAGGTAAAAATACGAAATTACCTGCAACACTATTTACCCTAAGTTTTTTCTGTGAGTAGGAAGTGATTCTTTGTTCCTGTTAAGCTGTTGGAGGACTCTAAAGGTTTTCCTTGAAATATCCGCAATTTGTTCATTCCAAGTAAGAGAGCGATTACGAATATAGCCTAAATATTTCACAGATTTCATAAAGGGGATAAGACTTCCATCGATCAAGAGAGGAGGTAAGGTTGCAATAGTTTCAAGTGATGGAGAGGAAGAAGGACCTATAATTATAGCCATAGTCTTAGCAGGGTTAAGAGAGAGGCTACTTGTCAAGGCCCACTGCACCACTAGATCAATAACCACCTGTACCTTTTGAAATAAGCTCTTAAGATTGGCAATAGGCCCGAAAGAGTAAAGCTTAAAGTCATCAGCATATTTGTGATAATTGCAATGACGAAGTTCGCTACCAAGTTCAGAGGTGTAAATATTAAATAAAGTGGGTGCAAGCATGAATCCCTGAGGGACACCACTCTTAACCTCCCCACAATCAGACCGGTCGCCATTGCTAATTTGTACTCTTTCAGAACGATTACTAAGATAAGATTCAAACCATTTAACAACCATATTCGAGAGGTGCAGCGATTTGACCCTAGTCAATAGTAGATTATGGTTAACTGTATCAAACGCCTTAGAAAAGACAAAAAGGACAACAACCGTTATTTCCCTTCTATCAATTGCATGTTGAAGGTCAGAAGTTACTTTAAGTGACGCTGTAAGTGCACTATGCCTTGCACGGAACCACGATTACATTGGGTCTATTGAATTGTTTGTTTCAATGTGAGCAGTGAGTTGCTGATGGACAATACGTTCGAAAGGTTTGGACAAAGCACATAAGATAGATATAGGACGGAAGTCTTTGGGAGAGGTAGGGTTAAATATTTTAGGAACAGGGCGAATAATCGCCTCTTTCCAAGCATCAGGAAATATTCCCACCTGCAGAGATGCGTGGTAGTTGTGCAAGAGTATAGGACCAATGACTGGTAAAGCAAGGCGAATCATTTTAATTGAAATACCATCAGATCCTTGAGCATTTGATTTTACCTCATAGAGTTTTTCAATTAGGGTTTCTTGCGATATGTCAGAAAAGAATAATTTCGTATCATCAAAAGTAAAGGGAACTGAGGACGGGGAAAGAGTGCTGCTTGCAAGGAGTGTGGATTTTTTAGTAAAAGCTGTCCAAAGGTCTGCAGGGGAGAAATTTTTATCAGGAGCCAAGTGTTTAGAAGGAATAAGTCCAAACCGTCTTCAGTTAAGCCAGATGTTTTCATTTTTATTCCTATTTTTGATAAAATTGTAATTATATTAATTGTATGAATCCCGGATTTTGGTTTTTACTAAGTTTCTCAATTTACGAAATCCGGCTTGAATAATACTATTTTTGTTCTTTTAGCTAATCTACGGTTTTTCTCTCTTTCTTTTATTAAATCTTTGATATAAGAAGTGATCCAAGGAGTGGACTTCTTCTTTGATTTAAGGGTATGGAGAGGTGCAAAATTATCAAAGCCTGAAGATAAAAATGTAGTCAGACAAACCACCTTTCTATTTATATCCTTTTCAGTAAAAATGCTATTCCAGTCATAAGTAGAGAGGTGCTCAAGAAATTCAGTTTTGTTTATATTTTTAAGATTATGTATTGACAGAGGAGTCACACTAGAGGAGGATTAAGCGAGAACTGGTATTGTATGCTGATAAGATCATGGTTTGAGAGGAATGAGATTGAGTGTTGAGTAGAAGAAATCACCTGGTCTAAATCGTCGACAATCATCAAGTCAATCCATGTACTAGAATAATCAGTGTGGTGGGTGGTATCATGTGGAACTATAGATAATCCGGCTGAGAATACTACTGATTTTAAATAGTGAGTTAAATTGTTGGTAGCATTAAGATTTGTGTTTAGATCACCGGTGAGTACAATGTTATTATAATTGGGTATAAGGTCAAAAATGTCAGACTCAAGTTCCCTATCGTAGAAGGCGTTAGGAAGTTTGTAAATTAAACCCACCAACACACTGTCCTGAGGCGACGATGCCTTGATAAAAAAGTACTCAGCAGTAGGATAATTGGCAAGAGGACCCACTCCTACCTGTATACCCTTCAAGCTGTCATGAATATAGAGACAGACCCCACCCCTTCTTCTCTCATATCTATCTCTGCGGAAAAGTGCGTAATGATAAAGTGCTACGAGGCTCGAAGAAATGTTTGGCGTGAGCCAGGTCTCGGATAAGGCGATGATATGATAGGAACAGGACATAAAGTGATGTTTAAATTCAAGGTAATGGGCAGGTAAAGACTGAGCGTTTAACGTGACAAATAATTTAAAGTTTCCATTAAGAGTAGATTTGATACTTTCACGATGATTCATTATAATAAATTTAAATTTAAAATTTAGAATTTAAAATTTAAAGATTTTTC